>VMRM01000026.1:635000-903434 GCA_010277075.1 Poeciliopsis retropinna | reverse complement strand
TCTCTCTCTCCCTCTCTCTCTCCTCTCTCTCTCTCTCTCTCTCCCTCTCTCTCTCTCTCCCCTCTCTCTCCCTCTCTCTCTCTCTCCCTCCCTCCTCCCATCCCTCGCTCCTTTCTGTTTTCTTTCTGCTTACTCCAAGCCTTGAACAAGCAGCGGGTGGTTTGCCTCTCCTGTATATAATTCAGTCCCATCAAAGGTACAGTGATGATGTTTGTCAAACATGAAGTGAATCTGATTCCTACTGGGAGATCTTTCTCAGACGAACAGTTTTCCAACTGAAACTGGGAGATTAAAACCAATCCTCTGTACTGGTTTGTGCTGGTGGGTTTTTAGCTAATAAGAGATAAAATCCCACTAAATGTTGCAAACTTCAGATCTTAAATCAGCTAAAGACCATTCTAAGAATATTTTTGCTTTCTTTACGTTTTTATTGTTTTGCTCTTCAGGCGTCTTGTGACTGTCTTGAGGGCACTGATGCAGCTGTGTAACAGTAACCGACTGCAGGCGTTATCCATCACAGAGCAAAGCAGCCTAATCCCCTGAGAACCAGCCAAACCACTAGTGGTAACAACAACTTATGGTGATAAATGAGTGGCGAGGAAAACCCACGCTGTATTTCCAGGTGTTTGGATCAAACTCAGGTTTACAGTTTTGAAATCCATCCCATATTTTCTCCCTGAAACTGATGTTAACAGCTGCATCTGACCTTTCCTCAGGGATCTGACCTTTCCTCAGGGATCTGACCTTTCCTCAGGTCAGGTGCAGCTCCTGATCACCGTTTATCTAATTATTCTCACTGCATCTGAAAAAGTTTAATTGCTATGAAGGTAAAAAAGATAAAACGGGCAGATTAAAAAAAAATCAATATTTTACCTGCAAATGTTCTAATAAATGACATAAGTAGATTAGCACACATTCATCACATAAGGCTGGTTTATAAAACTGGATTCTGTCACTTCACTGCAAAAACTCAAAATCTTAGCAGGTATTTCTTTGTTTAGTTTCTAGTGAAAATATCTAAGAACATCTGAAATAAGACAAAAATAACACATAAGTAACTTTTCAGCCAGAGCTTGTTTTATTCCAATAAATTTCCTTTGAACTTGTAACCTGGAAAAAAATGTTTTGTTTTCAGTGAAATAATCTGCCAGTGGATTTAGAAGTTTTCATCAATATTAAGAAATCATTTCCTTAAACAATCTCCTGTATCTTGCTGAAAAGCAGTTTTGTTTCAGATGAACTGAGATATTTGCTCTAGAAACTAGACAAAAACTTACTTTTGTGTTTGTGCAGTAATGCGTGATATTCTCAGGATAAACGCGGTATATTTCCTAGTGAAAGCATCATGCATCCACTCCAGCCTCCTGATTGTGCCGGGATGTGTTGAGATAAAAATGACGAGGCTTGTTTCCTTGCTGCTGCGCGGCGTGTTGAGGGGACCGGCCCCCAGCAGGGGGCCTGACATGGGAAACGGAGGTAGAGAAGAGGTGGGGCTCTCCGCTCTTCCCCAGAAATCACCAACGCCGCTGGGGCAAAAGGAATTAATCAGAGAGAATACATTACAACATGAAAGGAGGGATGACTCTTCTCTTCGTTCGCCCTTGTCTCACTTTTGTTTTGTCTTTGAAACTTAGTTCATCAACAGGGGATTGTTCAAGTCACCTAAATAACAATCCAGGAAAGAGAAGAAATGATCAGATTATCATGGCAAATTTCTGATCTGAATGATTTCAGATCCAAGTTTTAATCAATTTAGATCTCCCTTAAAGAATTATAACATCAGAAAATATTTTCTAATCAGCTTTACAAGGCAGCTGTCACTATAAAACAAAGTTTAAAAGTTGTTAAAGACAACACTTAAACTGTTAGCATTGCTAAAGCGTCTGTCTGTGTGACGCAGGTCATTAATATTTCCATATCCAGCACGTTTCACGAGCTTGAACACACAAGCACTAAAGTATAACCGCTTCAGCTTTATTAAATGACAGTCTTGCTCTCTCTCGCTTTCTTGCAGCCTGACTGAACTTCAGACAAGCTGTGAAAAAGAGGTTTCTTATCTCCAAAATGTTCAACCTTCCTGTTATCTCCTGCAGGTTTTTCTGTTCTTCCTCTGACTTTAAAATGTGCAGTAAAGATGCTTATTTAGGACTGGAAAACAAAAATCACAATGTTGTTTTTGCATATAAATCCTCCGATTTCTGTCGGCGCTCTACAAGCAGGAGATGGTTTCCGAATCGTCTTCTGGTCGTCTTAAAACAAGCAACCTGTAATCATGGCATGAAGGATTCTGCTCCTCAGATTTATTGGCGTAGAAAAACACCTCGAGGCTTGTGAGCGTGTCTTCACGCTGAATTTGTCGTCTGTTTGTTTGGGTTTGCATTTTTGGGTTCTTCATTGTAAAAGTTGTGATTGCCGTGTTGTTAGACCCAAACCACATTCCCACAACCAGAATGGAAGTGCCAAAAACTGAACTTCTATGAAAAGGCCTCCAAAATAAAAGTCCAGACGCAGTGTCCTTTCATTGCAGCTGTAGAAGGAGATAAATGTCCATCCATTCATCCTTTGGTGAACCTTGTATGTATTTTTAAAGCCTCCGTGTTACAGAACAAATATTAACTTTGTCGCCACTCCTGAATTTGAACTTTATCTAAATAAAGATTTGAATACTAAAACCTGAAAGATTTTGCAGAAATCTATTGTTTGGAGTCTCAGCTGCTATAAATGAAGCTTAACATTAAACTGGACTTCACAGTTTTGTGGTTTGACAACTTTTAAATGCTTAAGCTTTAAAAATATCAATCCAAAACAAAAGGTAGTTTACAGAACCGCAGATACTCCTGGGAATGAAAATGTATTTTGTTGCTAATTCTCTCTTTGTAAGAGGGATGAATATTTATTTATTCATTAATTTCTGCTATATTCTTCCTGTGGTTTACACCAAACATTACAATTAAATCGCCCATTATAAAGCAGACTCAGTTATTCCTTAAGACACAAACAGGATCCAAATCAATCGCTTCAACAGTTATAATGACAAACAAACAGAATATGTAACCATATTCAGAAATATAAAAACTAAATTAAAAACAAACATTCAAATATAAATGAACCATTCCAGCAATTCAATATTCATTCATTCTCTATTGTAGGTTTTTTAGGGTTGTTTAAAGAGTTTAAAGTTTTGGGCTAAAAAAGTTTTTAACTGATTTTTTGTGTTTGTTTTCTTTGAAAAGGAAGTAAGGCATTGCACAAATTAAAATGTAAATTTGTGCAAAAATATTTTGCTTATTTTAAACTGCAAATCCTTTCATATTTATCTGCCATAAAGAGTATGTTTGCATGCAGATGAAAACAGAATATTTCTGTTTGGGGTTTTAAAGCCATTCAGCAGCAGCAGCACCTGCAAGCCGCTTCTTTTACACGGCCTTCAGTCCTTGCACAACGCCGACGCCCCGGGATCCCAGCATTTGATACAAACATCAAAGCAGCAGATCCGACTGCAGAAAGCGCCGTGCTCATGAAGTCAATGGCTGACCCGCGGGGCAGAGAGCATGCAAAATGGCTGAGCTTCCCATAACCTGTTGGTCTGCAACAAGCCGGGCGTCAGAAAACACAACAACACACACAGACTGGAAAAGCATGCGCCTCCTTTCCATAGTGAAGTCATTACAAATATATATTTTAGAACAAAATCTATTACTCTAACGCCACAGAGCTGGACATTAACCCCAAAAGTGTTGCTTTTATTTTATGGCTCAATGTGAAATATCTAAAACTGGTTCATAAACACAAAATCTCTCCTGGTATTTTGTTTATTTTCTACAGAAAATGTCTCAGTTCGCTTGAGATGAAACAAAACTAACTTACAAATAACATTTCAGCAAAATACAGGAGCTTCATGTCAATAATTCATGAAAAACTTCCATCTCACCTGAACATGGAGAAAATGTCTGCCACTGGAGCGACTGGGTTGCTAGGTAACGGGCTGGGCTTGGCTGGGGTTGCTAGGCAACGGGCTGGGGTTGCTAGGTAACGGCGCCAATCTGCCGGTGGAAATCAAACTTTCTCACCAATATTAAGGAATTGTTGACTCATATATCTTGCTAACAATGATTTTTCAGTTAGTTTTGTCTTTACTTCAGATATTTACTTCGGATTACTTTGTAAAATGTAGTTTTTTACCTGCAAACAATAATGTGTTTGTGTTTTTAAGCACAAATACACATTCATAGTTTATTTTTTGCTGTTTTTAATGAAACTTCTCAGTTGAATCTTTTAAATGGATTTGCTGTAGATTTTTCCCCTATGTTTTAAAATAGAGGTTTTACTGTTTCCATTGGTTGGAGCAAATAGTTTAAGTTATTAATAAAATACATCACTGACTCCTGGCCATTTGAATTTACCACAGAAAAATCTTTTAAATAGTAAAATTTATATGTTTCCAACTTGAGGAAATTTGATGCCATATTCAAAAGAGCTGCTTGAACCTCATAAATATGGAACAAACTGTTACTTTTCATAATAAACGAACCAATAATGAACTTAAAAATGCAGCTGCAGGTTTATAAATATACATTATAAATACACTGCTTAATATATTAAGTTATTTAAAAAAAGAAAAACGACACTGAGACCATTAAGTGATCTTATGCTGATCCACCCATTAATTAAAGGGTTAGTTTCTCCATAGGACAATATTTTTTAAATATTGAAAACGTATTGCTTCCTGTCCTTGAAGCAGAAGGGAGATAACAGGAAGGAAAACCCAAACTGGTTTAGTTGGTTCTGTAAATCTACATTCATGTAAGAAGAGAGGGAAAAAGTACTTTCACTGTGACCCGCCTGGCTGCCTTTCATGTGGTATTTGGTGGCGATATTTGTGTAATAAATACATACTGGCACACAGGAAGCGCGTCACTGCAGGGGTTTTTATTTTCTCGACCTGCGGCGGTATTTCCCATTTCGAGCTTCTGCTCTGGTATTTAAAGCTGAGCTGGCGAGTGAAAGCGGTGCTCAGCAGCCATGCAGGAAAGGTTTCACAATGAGTGAGCGACAGACATTTGCTCCGTCATCTCGTTAACGGGGGGAAGACAGGATCGCAGTCCGCCAGCGACCTTCCTGTTGCTCCCGCCGCCGTACAGTCGCAGGCAGGAGGCTGGAAAAGAAAAAGGTCACTTTGGGGTTTTTTTTCTTCATCTTGATAATTGGATAAAATTTGGTGCCCAACCGCAGGCCGCAGATAAATCAGGTCAGATAAACACAGTTATTGAAGTTTGACATTTTGCACTCGGGAGGAAAAAAAACTCTGTGTGAGAATAAATGCAAACTCTGACGCCTCTCTCTCCTTTGTGTCCGCCTAACAATGCTCTTATCAAACCACTTGGTTTTTTTCCTCCTCTGCTAACTTTCTCCCACAAAGACAGACAAATATGGCTGCGGCCTCTATCTATTGTCTGAGCAGACCAAACCCTGGAGGATTTATGTCCTGTGCGGTCGCCTCGTTTCCTGCCGACTCCATGTGTCAATATTTTTGTTGCCGGCGATTACCGAGTGTCACAAACAAGTTGTTAATTGTGGAACGTTCTGGTGGAAATAAACAAGTACACCATTAATTAGCCGTCTTCAGGACCAATCATTAGAGGTCCTTTCGCTGCCGCCGCAGTCTCGCAGAGAAAGTCTGTCTCCGTCGACTCATTAAAAGAGTGATAACTCATCTCTGAACGCCATGGCACTGCTCGGATTGGATTCCTTTATTTTTTCTGCAGCCGGTTGAATCCGTGAGCCGGAGCCAGCTGCAGAGTTTTTCTCACGGCATCAGGCCTGATGAAATCGTTTCTGTAAATGGAGCAGATGCAGATGTCGTTTTCTAACGCTGACGCCTGAAGGAAATTAGGTGAATAATGAATCTGAGGGAATTTAAAGGGAGTGAATCCAAAATCTGGCGGGACGGGAAGCTAACGTTCAGAAAAAACTAGATTAAAATGTTTAATCTGCTATCAAACTGTATAGACAAAATCAAAACATTTTCAATTAAAAAACACTTTGTGCTGCTAAATTATTGAATAAGTCGACAAATGATCTCAGCCTAGAGGCGACTTGTGGTATTATGGTAATAATAATAATAAAAGTATAAGAACTGTTTATTAGCTCCATGACTGAATCAAAAGCCGCAAACACAAACGCTTATTTAGACACCATTTACTAAGCCTGCAATAAATCAATAAATCAATATATTAACAGATCGCATCATAAATTAAAACAAATTCAATTATTTCTATTTGCATGATTCATTGTTTCTCTTTCTACCAAAGACTGGATGACAAGTCCAAAGCTTTTGCTTACAAAGACTCAGAATTCATTTTATTGTTTATTTATTTTGGATATTTAAAATATCTTCCAGAGTTTAATGCTCATTAGATGTTTATTGATTGAGAACATGTTCTTGTATTATTATTATGCTATTACCTTTATATTTCTTAAAATGTCTCAAAACAACAATATTATCATTTATTGCGATAACCTCCGAGACGATTTATCGTGACAGGCACATAAACATGATTGTGTCACAGTAGCTGCATTTAATCATTTTTATTAATATTTATTGACTCTCAGTGAAAAAACCTTGAAGAAAATAGTAAAACAAACAACAGAGATGGTTTTAACAACAATAAATTAAACTTTTTTATCTTGATAAGTAATTTATCACAATAAATGATAAATGATACAATCTCTGCTTCACCCTGAGCAGAGATATTAATTGTTTTTAATCTGTTCTTCAGTGATTGGTGCATTGATCTCCCGGCCAGTCGTTTTCCGAGGATATCGGCCGATACCTGCATGTGAAGCTGATCTAATGTAAAATCAGCTGCTTCCTCTTCTGCTCTGCAGTGAGAGCTTTGACTGACAGATCGACCCACCGGCTCACGTCCAAACCACATTTCAGCCAAAGATAATTGATATCGGCCAAAATGGGAATCAGCAGGTCAGGCTTTTCACAGATTGGTGACCTGCAATCAGTGCATCTCTGCATTAACCATCAGATTTGTAAAAACTGCTATTCTACCCAAATAACATGACTTTATTTCTCATCATTCCCGGATTAAGATGCTTTCTGAAGGCTGCAGATTCAGGAGAATAAAAAGCAGGAATCATCTGCAAACATGTCATTTCAGTGAAGACTGCTTGGTTACATGCAGAAATCCAGAAAGCATCTCGGTTAGCAGCCGCGGTCACTGATTCATCATGGCCACGGCCCAGATGTTCCAGCTGTGTGGCGGACCAGGCCGTGTGTACGTGCATGGGCGGATCTTTGCATACAAGCACTCATGCATGTATATGAGGATTACTGTGTGTGCGTGTGTGTGTGTGTGTGTGTGTGCGGGTGTGGGTGTGCGCGTGTGTGTGTGGTGTGCGTGTGTGTGTGTGTGTGTGCGTGTAATTGGGAGTAGCGGGCGGGCTTGTTGAGGCGGGGGCAGTAGAGTGGGGGTGTTTGCTCCTTTTTTTAAACATAGCTGCATTGTTATGGCTGCTGCAGCTTTGATGTTACCAAACCTCCAACTTAGAGGCTCTCATTTTCGGCTCCTGACTCTGGAAAAGGCAATGACTTCCAGATTGGGGGACCGAGTCACGGCCGAGGCGGGACGGGCTGTGGGGGGTCCCATCGAGGAGGAATGGGCCAAATACGTTCAATTTTAACAAAATAAGTCACTTTTAGGCTCTAGAGACAAACTACCTGCTGGAAGTGTGATTTGACTGAGACCTGTTACGATCACAAATGTTGCTGGACGATAAATCATCTCAGACGTTTTCGCAATAAATGATAATATTGTTGTTTAGAGATCATTTCCAACATATACAATGGTGATAAAGCAAGAAGACTCTAAAATATCAATAAACTTTAAATTCTACTAAACATTTAAACACTGAGAATGGAAGACATTTAAATATCTCAAATAAACAAACAAAACAAATAAAAGGTTTAGTTGAGACCAAAACACCAAACTGAACATTTTTATCATCAGTTTTTAGTAGAAAAACAACAAATGATGCAAATAGAAATGATTGAGTTTTTAAATGTATTTCTCTGGTTTGATCTCATTATTATTTATTTACTTTTACTTTATCAAACAAAATGATTCTTTTAAATAAAACCAAAGCAAATAGTAAAGTATATTTACATGTTCAAGTGGACTTATTTTTACATCTTATTTTCTTTCTTAGTATTTTCTATTTATTTATAACTGCAACGGTTCATTCATGACTGCATGCGTTATGAGCAAACACTTTTTACATGTTGCAGTTCTCAAATCAGTGCAGTAATATTGGACAATATCTAAAATAATAACAGTAATGATTTCTCATATTGATTTGCAGTTATGACCATTTTCATAAATGATGTTTTAAACAGTTTCATGTTAAGTTTAAAGTAGGAAGGCGCGAGTGAAATATTTACATTTCTGCTTGAAGAAAGCTGAAGAGATTTTCTTTTCTGTTTTCTTTCTCAGAGCCAAAAATCAGTCATAAACGTTCATTAGTCAAACAGACGTTGGAGGGTTATTCTGCCAGGTCTTCATGCTTTCACTTTAAAAGCAACAACGTTCCTGATGGAAGAAGTTTGTTTACAGGTTCATCAAACATAAGTGGCGACTGGGAAAGGATTTTCCAGGAGGTCATGGAAACACATGCTGTCATTTCCCTAATAAGCAGCTTCTGCCTCATTTACACATCCTGCTTAATAATTTTCTTCCTTCTTTTGCTTTGTGTGTCTGTTTTGTGCTTCTCTCTCATTGCAGGTGTGTGTCGGGGAATTTTACCACATGAGACACAAACGTGTTTTTTCTTCACCCATAAAGCTATAACCACCTGAAAACATAAAAACATGAATTTATTTCAACTTTACCATGAATTATTACTTAGAAAAGATATGTAGTATTTAAAAAATATAAAAACAATAATATAAATATAAACGTATCTTAGAATTACTTTCATTTATTTAAATTGTTGTATTTAATATTTTTTAGTGTTTCGTATCAAATCACTATAAATAAGATGATTAGGATTTTTTCTAAGATGTTGTTTAATAAAATGCATAAAATGTATAGAAACATTTATTTAACCCAGCTACACCTTTTTGATCCACATTTATTCTTAGCGGAAATATTGTAAGATCCTCTGCGGTGATTCCTGGACTTAATTATTTTTATTTATTTTATTCTGTTTATTTTCTCATATCCTCTGAGAAAGGAGGCATAAAGGCTCAATAAAAATGGAAAAGAAAGAAAATTAAATAAATACTTGAAAAATTATACAAAAAAACCCCATAAGAAATGATTATAAAGAATTTCCCACTCAGCTCCTCCAGACTAGTGGCAGCAGCAATTGGCAAACACCTGATGGAATCGTGCATCATCATAGGAACATCATAGGACAGTTGTAAACGGGATAGTGGAGGAGCATTGTTGTGAAGACGAGGTGAAAGCTTCTTAAAGAGACAGAGGTGTGCAAATTCAAATTTTAAGTCATGATATTTCTGGAAAATGCATAATTTCCATCCAAAACGCTTTTATTTATCTTTTTTAGCAAGCGACGTCACAAAATGTCCTTTGGAGACGGATTTCCACTGAGAGTGAATCAGCCATTGTTTGCATCTTTTGTTATTTCCACTTTGCCACAACAAGAATGACTGAAAAAAGCTGTAAATTAGTGTTTTTAATGCCGCGATCGACGTAAAATGTAAGATTAAAGACTCAAAAGCACAGAGGCAGGAGAGAGGATGCTTTAATTTCCTCTTCAAATATTGAAAGAGACTGATCTGCTAAGAGTGCCATTTGGAAACTAAAGAATACATTAAAGGCGTTTTATCAGCATAACGTCCGCTAAATTAAAGTGTGCGCACGTTCGGAAACGAGCGACTGCCGGCGTTATTTTGCTTGCATGTCTTAAAAAAGCGTGTGTGCGCGCTAGGGTCAAGGTGGAGGGCTGCGATTACAAACAAGTGATGTCTGAGATCCCATTAACTCCCGTATTCAGCCGCAGATTTCTGTTCAAATAGAGAGAAGATAAAAGGCAGAAACAATATCCTGATGAATCAAAGGCCTTTCAAGCTAAATGAGACTACAGAGACACGGAGGGACACGTTTATGATTTCCTGACGCACTTTAAAAGGTGTTGATATATAATTGTAATTTTTAAAGTAAGTGCTTCTTTGAAGTAATTAAATCTTTGATGTAATCAACAAATAGGAGCCTTATTGTTCAGCGCTGCTGCCGTTGGCGTCTGATCGGGACGTTCTTTGTCAGTTTGGTTGCTTGATGTTGGCAGAAACGTCGTCCAGATTGTCCCACCAGCTCCACAGAGCGCCGTGAAGACGAAATGAGGGGAGGTGGGCGACCCGCTGCGAGCGAACAGAAATGAAAGCAGAACGAAGGAACGCAGAGCGCGCTGCGTTGCGCTGCGTTGCGCTGCGTTGCGCTGCTTTTGGTGCAGGCAGGGTGTGAATAGGGCCTGTTGGACACTGATCCTGTTCCCACAGAGAACATTGTGACCTTAAGGTCACAACATTCATACGAATGTGTTGCAACATTCATAAGATTCAGAGAGAAATAGAAGAGTAAATGTGAAGAAAATGAGCCAAAGACAAGAAATTTTGGAAAAATAACATAAATCAAGCATCACGTTAAAAACATGGTACATTTTCACATTTAAAACAGTCATAAAGTTTCTGTCCTGATTTAAAGGAGTCAACAGTTTCTCTGGTTTGATCTGAGGAAAGTAGAAACTCAAATCTGCTTTTGCTCTTTTCAGCCGTGAACACAGAGGAATCATGTTCAGGTGTTTTGTCTGCAATGTCTTCAGACTTGACATCGTATTCTGGAAATGTCTTAAGGTGCTATTGGGCTGATTAACCAAAAGACTTTAATTGGCTGTTAAAACCTAAATGTGAGTCCTTGAAGTTTTTATATTCTTTGGTTTTTAGCCTCATTGAGTCTCAGGCAACGTTCAGTTCTGACGCAAACAAAGACAAGCAGTGCTGATAACTCGGGTTGAGCTAATCAACAGCAACACAACACAGTATTTGATTTAATTAGTATTTGGTTTGACAAATGTTAAAAAAACCAATCCATGGAGGGCGGCGGCCATTTTTACTGACATCAACAGTTTAAACTGATGTGTTTTCTACGTTTGCTTTGGGGTTTGTAAAAAGACCTCGAACGTCCCAGCGGTCGCATTCAACACGTTCTCGTGACGTCACACTTCCAGGAACTTCAACAGCCATCTTGGTAGGCAGTTGCTATGACAACAAGCCAAAAGCTTAGAACCAGCTCTCGCCTCATTCCCTTATAAACAACATAAGTTCATTACAACTTCTTGAGTTCTCAGTGCTTAGCTAACGTAGCTTTTATCTCCTGGACGGACATGCAGCCTGCATACATGTACTCACTCTGCCAGAACCTTGTTGTTCACATGAACAGTTCTTATAAATCCGTCTAAACATTGATCCTCCAGGCTGATCTCACAGCAGGAGATCGGACGCAGCTCGTCCACATCATCCCACACGTTTCGGTCCCGACAGGTTTGCGTTCGCCTACCAAGATGGCGCCGATTCCTTCGGTCAGACTTGTACAGGTATTATGAACAAATGGAGCATCACAACCTGCTGTGTGAGCAGAAGGGCTGATTTCATCTGAGTAACATGATGGACAGACTAACTCAGTCACTGTGACCCTGTATAAAGTCGCGCATCATCAGCATAGACTTTGTTAAAAGATGTTGCAGTAAACCATAATCTGAGCAGGCCGATCGTATAGATGTTGAATAAAATGGTTGTGAGAATTACGCCCTGAGGAACGCCACCAGCTCAGAACCAGACAATCAGGCCAACTTTTAAATTCTTTGACATAAAGTTTTAGATGCAATGCTATTTTAAAATGTGACTGAATGAAATGTAGCATCAAAGCAACTGTTTTCCTTATCAGAAACGAGTGAAAACTGCCTTTTCAAGGATTGTTGGCAGAGAGTTTAGGCTAGAAATGTTCTGGGAATTACTCATTACTGAGGAATCTGGCGAGTTCTTTGTTAAATAAGTGAAGTTTCAGACATTTGACTGGATTTTCTATTGATTTGTTCCATGAATTTCTGCCCTGGTGATTTATGTCAGCCTTGCAGGGTGGGTAATTCATCTGCTGTAAATTAAAGGGCTGCTGAACGACTTCTCATCTCTTTATGAGTGTGCGCCTGAAGATAGGTGTAAATTTTCACTCTTATCATCTAAGAAACTGCAGGTTTATGATTCATAGGGAGTGCAAGTGTTATTCAGTGTGTGTGTGTGTGTCCCATGTGCATGTCAGCACTAGCCTATTGTACCAAAAGTAATTATGTGTAAGTTATGTGTGTAGTGGGGGGTGGAAAAAGGGGAATTTTTTTCTTAAACACAGAGGGGTTGATAATTACGGGTTAAATGAGTGAGCTCAGTCAGACTCTGAGTGTGTGTGTTTAAAAAAAAAGGAAGGCACAGCGAAAGCCACTTCAAGGCGGACTAATTACCCCGAGGAAGAGAGGAAACATAAATGGACGATTTTGTGGCTATAATGTTACAGCAAAACGTCTTGAGCGACCTCAGCACGTGAAGCGGAGCCGCAGCAGATGTGTGTGTGCGACACGCGTTCGCATCCTTCCTGCAGCACATGCTGAGAAGTCAAGAAATTCACGCACTTTCATATTCTGTGGTTGTGTCTCTGAATACTGATGCTGCTGCAGAGCTATCTCATCTCCAAATCATGTGAGTTCATGTAAAGTTTTTGCCAACTCCTGCTTCTGCTTGGCTTTAATGTCATGAAACATTTACCGTCACATTTACCGTCTGCTGATGCAAACTGTGCAGTTTTTGGGATTTTCCCTGCCAAATGTCAGTAATTCTGCAAAAAAAAAAAACAAGCATTAATTCTTCTTTCCTGGATTGAATAATTAAATGCAAATAAAGTATGTCAGGTATGGAGACAAATCAAGAGCTGCCAAAGAGCGGCTAGCAGCAATTAGTAGCAGTTAGCAGCAGTTAGTAGCAGTTAGCAGTAGTTAGCAGCAGTTAGCCGCAGCTAGCAGCAGCTGGCAGCAGTTAGTAGCAGCTAGCAGCAGTTAGTAGCAGTTAGCAGTAGTTAGCCGCAGCTAGCAGCAGCTGGCAGCAGTTAGTAGCAGCTAGCAGCAGCTAGCAGCAATTAGTAGCAGTTAGCAGCAGTTAGTAGCAGTTAGCAGTAGTTAGCCGCAGCTAGCAGCAGTTAGCAAAAGCTAGCAGCAGATAGCAGCGGTTAGCAGCAGCTAGCAGCAGATAGCAGCAGTTAGCAGCAGTTAGTAGCAGTTAGCAGCAGCTAGCAGCAGTTAGCAGCAGTTAGTAGCAGTTAGCAGCAGCTAGCAGTTGTAAAGTTAAACAAAATTAAAGTGCAAAACATTAAAAATCAAAAAGAATTTACAAAACATAGAAATACTGTAAATACTCATGAAAAACTACATACGAATATGAGATAAAATATAATACTTTTAAAGAAAACAACTTAGTGCACCGTTAGAGGTGACTACAGGAAAAGGGGGAGGAGCTAGTTTCTGGTTGCTATGGTAACCACCAACTGTAGCAGAGATTGATACGTCAATAAATGTCTGGAGAAACGATTTCCCGTTATCGCCTGTCATGATGTTCCTGGTCGATAAACGATAATATTTTTGTAATTTTTAAGTAAAATTCACATCTTAAAGATTTAATTTATAGTTAACATTTAACACTGTATCTGGAAGACATTTTAAATGTCCAAAGTAAATAAAACTACAGAACATACAAATAAAGTTAATTATGAAGTTTATGTAAACAAAAGCAGAGACTTTTATCATCCAGTTTTGGAAGAAAGTCAAAACCGATAAATCATGCAGATGGAAATTATTGAGTTTTACTTTATTTAGCATGTGATTAATTGATTTATTGCTTATTGTGACAGGCCTAGCTGCAGCACAGAGTAGTAAAGCAGCTTTAACCCCTCTTTCTGTTTTATTAATGAAGTCATAATCTCCCGTTTTGAGCGTCTTTGTACGCCGCAGAAAAACTTTGTGATGAAGCAGCTCTTTTTGCCAGAATCTCTACATCTTCTCAAAACTCAAAGATTTCTTTTTCATGTCTTCAGATCATTATGAATGCAGCCCATCTTATCAAACCCCCGTACTACCTGCTGCTCCTCTCACACACCCGGCACAAGAGGCGGCACGTTTTGTTTTCACGTGCCTCAACATTAAACGCGGCTCGGCGGTTTGATCTCTCCAACCGCTCGTCGTGTGGCATACACATGAGGGTCCGTCTCTGTTTGCGAGTTTGGTCAGAGTAAGACTTTAAGATGCTGATGGATAGTGTGTGTGTTTGTTAATGTGGGTGCAGTGTGTGGAAGCTCTGCCTTTAAGTGATAAGGTATTCACTTTGTAACTCAGCAGGAGGCCCAGCAGGTTGCACCAAGATCTGCCGCTCTGTAGTGCTGCTTAATGCAAATGGACCCACATCCGTCCATCTCCGATTATAGAAGACGTTTTCAGAGAAATGTTCATGTGGATCAAAAAATCCTGGTCTTTTCTGAGCGTCACCGAGTTATTCACGCTGAAACATGCATGTTTCTAACAAAGACCAAGCATACAGACACACTCGCACCGCTAAGCTGGTACGATTCTGCGCCAGAGCAGCCTGGACGCCTCCAACCCTGCAAACCGCTGCGACATATCGGATGTCGGCCACCATGCCGAGAGCATTAGCAGCAACCAGAACTCACATAACTTATTGAGAGCCATTTGTAAACAGAAACATGAAAGCAAACTGGCTCGCACGCAGCCTCACTTGATCATCAAAGGCTTATCGATCGGACGGTCCTCCTCCTGCTCCGTTTCTCCTCCTCTTCCCTGCTCTCCTGGAAACAAGCGAGAGCAAAGTACTGCCCATTTGGGTTTTTTCCGAAACATGTTTAAGATATCCAGGTTTTTCCTTTTGTCCATGTCTAAGTGTAGATGTGTGTGATTTCTGTCCTGTTGTTTAAAGTTTCAGGTTTTGGTTGTTTTGTGTTGTTTTTGTGAAACTGAGATTTAAACCTTTTCATGTCTGATGCTTCTTGCCTTCATTTCAAGGAAACGTTACAATCTCAGGCGTAGATTATACTAATGAAATTACATGTTTGTCCTTTGATTTACCTTGGAGATTTTATTGACTGTCTGCTTCAAAACACAGTTAAATTGTTGCTTAAGCAAAAAGTGACTGTTGACTCTTTGTTTTTATGATTGTAGGAGAATAAACCGGTTTCATATTATTGTTGAAATCTGGAAATTTCGCACATGTGCACAAAGCTGAAGGGCAAAAAGACAAATCTTTTCCTTCCCATCCATAAAACTGTTAACTAAATCAAACCTGGAGATGAAGCTGTTATTAATTCAGGGCAGCAAAAGGTAAATAACGCAGAAAACTGTTGAAAAATAAGTCAAGACCACTTTTTTCTCGCTCTTTGTCGACTCGTTGCCATAACAACCAAAGAAACTGCAGATATTTGTATCAGGATTCAACACCAAAAACACTCAAACATTTCTGAAAGAATATTCAGTCTGAGACAGTTTCATGTTTTCAGGCTCGATGTTTATTTTGCAATTATTAATTAGTGATCACTGTGATAGATTAGCTAACACTGCCATTAGCTAAGCTAACACAGCAGCAGTAGATTAGCTAATGCTGCCATTAGCTAAGCTAACACAGCAGCGATAGACTAGCTAACGCTGCCATTAGCTAAGCTAACACAGCAGCAGTAGATTAGCTAATGCTGCCATTAGCTAAGCTAACACAGCAGCGATAGACTAGCTAACGCTGCCATTAGCTAAGCTAACACAGCAGCAGTAGATTAGCTAATGCTGCCATTAGCTAAGCTAACACAGCAGCGATAGACTAGCTAACGCTGCCATTAGCTAAGCTAACACAGCAGCAGTAGATTAGCTAACGCTGCCATTAGCTAAGCTAACACAGCAGCGATAGATTAGCTAATGCTGCCATTAGCTAAGCTAACACAGCAGCGATAGACTAGCTAACGCTGCCATTAGCTAAGCTAACACAGCAGCGATAGACTAGCTAACGCTGCCATTAGCTAAGCTAACACAGCAGCGATAGATTAGCTAACGCTGCCATTAGCTAAGCTAACACAGCAGCGATAGACTAGCTAACGTTGCCATTAACTAAGCTAACACAGCAGCGATAGATTAGCTAATGCTGCCATTAGCTAAGCTAACACAGCAGCGATAGATTAGCTAACGTTGCCATTAACTAAGCTAACACAGCAGCGATAGATTAGCTAACGCTGCCATTAGCTAAGCTAACACAGCAGCGATAGATTAGCTAATGCTGCCATTAGCTAAGCTAACACAGCAGCGATAGATTAGCTAATGCTGCCATTAGCTAAGCTAACACAGCAGAGGCAGATTAGCTAAAAACTCCTGTTCTATTGACGACCTGTCAGAGTTGATGTTTAGGTCAACTTTTTAACGTTTTATTCACTGAACCAAAACACACAAAATTCTGCAGAACATCTACATGTTAAGGTTGTCATAGTCAAGCTAGCATAACTGACCTACTTCCCTCTTCATTGCTATTTGTTTTTATTTAAACTTTTTTCTGACTTTATCTAGTTGTCAAAGTGTTGACAATTAGTACCAAAGTACTGCGTCCATTTTTCTTAAATATCACACGTATATTTAAGATTTAGCGCATTAGGTTGACAACTTGACAGCTAAAGCCAATGCTAGTCATCGTTAGTGAGCTGCTCTTGTGTGTGACGTCACGCTGCAACTGGACTTTAGTTAAATATTCAGAGATGAAACAATTTATGTAGATTTTTGAAATAATTATCTCCATTTTGATGATTTTACTAAAACAAACTTAATGTGTTTTATGTGTCTGTGTTTCCATCAACAGTCCAACAAAGTGTCAGTGGTTCAGCAATCCCACGGGATGCATCCGCTGACGTCCCTGCTGCCCTACAGCAACGACCACTTTAGCCCCAGTCCTCCGCACCTGCCCACAGACATGAGCCAGAAGACAGGTGAGAACACACACACACACACACACACTCACACGCACACACACTCACACACACACGCTCACGCACACACACTCAACAGAAGATAATACTTTCAAATAATGTGTTCAGTTTCTGTTGACCAACCTGCTGCCTCTGGAGTTTTCTCCAAACTTATACCGACTAGCGTAGCGTCGGCAGGAGGAAAAATGGAGCGCCTTAATTTACAACAACTGAGATTAATAATAAACAGATTCATAAACACAAAAACGAAGGACTATATGTTGGGAATGTCTTGAAAAACAAAGCAATAATCAGCATAGGTGGGTGGAAGTAATGCAGGGAATGTAGATAAAAAATGATCAATCTGAAAAATGTAGGAAAAATTTGTTTTTTTATCTGGCAAAACTGTTTTTATGTTTCAAATCTAAAATGATTTTCAGAAATCTGACTGCTTTCCTTATTTCATTTAAAATATTGAATTTAGTTTATATTTGAACTGGTAAAAATAAGAAAAAGTTTTTGCAATTATGTTTAAAAAAACTAAAATTGCTGAGTCTTTTAACTTGACATTTTTGCCCTCATGCCAAAACGTCTGGACTGCCGCGTTCTCACCCGCCGCTCTGTTTGTGTTGTTAACAAATTATTCATCACATCTGCTGAAAAGATTGCACATATTCGAATGCTGTCATTTTACCAGATGTGGACACACACACACACACACACACACACATGATGTAAGATAACACATTGATTGTGTCCATACACCTCTCACACACACACACATGCAGTGTGTGAAGTGGCAGCACCGTCTCTAAGCCTGACAATCCCACAGCGGCTCTGAAGTGGCCTGCCAACCACACACACTCACACACACGCACACACCCACACATTCACACACATACACACACACTCACCCATTCACACACTCACACACACCCACACACCCACACACACACACCCACACACACCCCCACACACACACACACACACACACACACACACACCCTTCACACACACACACGCACACCCCCCCCCCCCCCACACACACACACACCCACACCCCCACACACACACACACAGTCTAAGATGGAAACAATTAGGGTGACAATCGCACAAACCATCCCAGCGGCTCACACACGGTTCTCCTTAGCAAGCGCTGCTCTCTGGAAGACATTTAATCACTGCTGGAGCTTCAGCCTGAACCAACGCTGCTTTTAATGGTTTTAATATATTTATAATAATTTCTTTCAGATTTTTAGGTTCAATTTGACAGTTTTCCTGAAGTCAATGCACACTGCAAAACACAAAATCATTTTGGTTTAGTTTCAGGAGTAATAATTGCTCATATTTGTTGCTGAAAAGTTACCTGTAAGTCAGTTTTATGTCATTTCAAGTGAATATTTGCTCTACAAACTAAACAAAAATACGTGGAAAGGTTTTGTGTTTTTCCAGTGATGTGATGGAATCCTGCTGTAATAAATCGGCTTTATGTGATTTAATGTTTGCTGATTCTATTTATTAGGACATTTGCTGGTAAAAATCTACAGCTGTGTCTGAAGGTTTTGTGTTTTTGCAGTGAGGATTAACCTCCACAATCCAGATGTTCTAGTTTCTGTCACAGAATAAATCCAGTACGTACATCTAAAAATTACTTCCTGCGACTGAGCAGGAAAAGGAAAGCCACATTGGCACCGGAGTGACTGTTGGTTCATTTCCAGAGAAATGAAACTAAAACATAACTTTTATGATTGGTGTTTATTTGTGTGCTGTGGTTTGTTAATGAAGTGCAGGAGCCTCACTGCTGATGACAGGCGCTTTCGGACGGCCTGAACATGCACTTGTTGGCATTTTATGAAAATGGAAGAAAAACGTTTGGAGGATCAACAAACCTGCTGAAAGTTTAGGGAAATGTGCGATAATGATGTGAGAAATTTAACATTTTGAAAATAAATTATCTTAATGGAAACACAAAATTAAAAGAAACTCCCTAAAATGTTTTGTTTTTGGGAGTTTTATTAATAAATAAAGTGTTTTATTTTGCAAAATTGCAAATTGCATTTTTTCATATCATGATACTACTGCTAGAAACTACAAAAAAGACAATGACAGGAAGTGGTTATTTTTTCATGATTTACTGCATGAACAAACTTATTTTAACTGCTTACCTTATTTAATGGAAACACAGCTTTTGCAACATTTTCCAATATTAGCAGAATATTGATAAAGTTTGACAATATTAAATAGATTCTATAATTTATTTCACTGAATACATTTTTATTATCCAGGACAGAGCGAGTGCAAAGATAATCATTAAACATTTTTTATGTCACAAACAAACAGTAGTAAATAAATGTGGATGGAAAACAAATTCTGCTGGATGATAAAGTGCCACAGAATTACTTCAATAAACAATTATATTGTTGTTTTGAGACATTTTCTAGTAATATAATGTTATTGGCATGAAAATGAAAGTTTGTCCTCTCAAAGATTAATAAACACTTTGTTCTTCTGCAACTCGACAATATTTTAAATATCCAAAATAAAAGACAAAAATATTTAATTAAACCTCAGATAAAATGGATTATGAAGTCTCACTAAACAAAATAACTCTTCAAAAATATGAATTAACCATCAGAATGGAAATTATTAAGCTCTTTTTAAGTTCTTGTATAATTAATTGATTAATTGCTTTTTGCAACAGGCTTAATTGAAAAATTTACATAGGTTTTCCAAAGACATTTTTCCCATGTTTTGTCAATATTAAAGGATTATTGACTAAAACCAAAATCATATTTCCTGCTGAAAAGTTTCTTGTAAGTTAGTTTTGTCTTATTTCTACTATATTTGCTCTTGAATCTAAACTAAAAACACCTGATTTTGTTTTTGCAGTGCACACATTTCAGTTCTACTTATTTAAACCTGTGAATCATTTTACCCCCATTTCACAGTTTTTATTGACGTGAAGCAGCAACAGTAACATCTGCAGCTCGCTAACGGAGCTGGTTTTCAGAAGAATGGCAGCTTTGTCCTGCGTTGTTCCGTTTTAAACTGCGGTAATCTTCCGCCTTCTCCGGCTGGAAATCCCCGTTTTCCTACAAACACTCGCTCCGTGTCTGGTCTAGACTCTGTGTGTGTGTGTGTGGGTGTGTGTGTGTGTGTGTGTGTGGGGGTGTGTGTGTGTGTGTGTGTGTGTAACCGATGGTGAATCCGTGACTCAGCTCTTAATGACAGACTGAGACACCTGCTTCTACCTCACACATCCACCAACACCTGGCCGCTCCCGCCGCTCGGCGTTTTACGCTCATCTTACCTCATACCTGTCAGCTGATCGCCTCACCTGTGAGGTCATTTCTTTCAACACACCTTTACCTTTGTACCTGGGCTCAGCCAGGATGAAACCGGGAGAGGATGACTTAATTTGGAATAATTAAAGGTTCACTACTATTCTTCCATGAACAAGCTATAGCAGGGTGTCTAACTTGCGGCGCGGGGCCATGTCCGGCCCTCGATGCGTCTTTGGGTGACCCTTATTCACAATTTAATACGGCTTGAATTTGGTTTGCCAGGCAGTTGGTGCAGATTCACATTTAAAACCAAAGTTAAGGAGCAACTTTCAAAAGAGTTTAACTTCTTTCAATGCAGGTTTTTGCTTTAAATGTAATTTATTTTAATAGCAACATGAACAACAAACATCCTGTGACTTGAGCAAAATCAGGTGATAGTGAGTCATAAAGTATCGATAAAAGACGATCAACCTGAAACATTTGGTTTGTTATTTTATTTGATACATAAATCTGATTGATTAGTTTATAGATAAAAACAGAAATTATGGCATTAATTTTCTAACTTGGTTTAATAGATAGCGTTTGAAATCGATAGCTAACATGCTAGTGTCATTGTTTTAGCAAATGTTAGCATTTTACCTCATGATTAGCAGCTGCTAGCAGCTGTTAGCATAGCACAGTGTTAGCTACTGTTAGCTGGGCTGCAGTTCTGGACCATTTACTTTTATTTTATAACAGAAATATTTTTTATTCCTGCTGCTCATAATGTCCACGCATGTTTTAATAAAATAGTTGGCAGTTATGATGTGGTTGAGCCACATCTTGATGATGATGATGATGATGATGATGTAAATACCGAATCAAAGCTATGATATTAATTTTTCTCTCTTCTCTGCATCATGCGGCCTGTAAATGTTCCTGCGACAGATTTGTTTCTGAATTCCTCTGAAAGTCACCAGTTTTAACTTCCTTTATTTAAGATCTCGTCTTATTCTCAGTGCGCGGCTTACTTCCTGTGCTATTTCCATTCCCACCCACTGTCTGTTTTCAGCCATGCCTCATGTGTCTCCCTTTGTGACATTTTTACTAAACTCGCCCCACTTTTCCCATCGACGGCCCAATCATCACCCTAAACTCGTCTATTAGAGATCTGTGGTAACGCTCCTGTGATCACGAGCAAGTTTAGTAAGCACAATTATTGTTTCATTATACGTTGTAAAACTAGATTGACTTTCATAAATAATTAGTTTCAGTGTTCATGTTTATTGCTGATTTATCAGTCAGAGTAACTTTGGAAAATGGACGTCTTCTATAACGTAAACAAACTATTGTGTAGAAAATGTTTGTGTCACTCGATTAAAAGATTTAATCAGATCATTTTACTCTGTCGCACTGTGATTTATCTCTATGTCTAACATCTGTCAGAGTTTTTCATTTTTTAAATTGAACTGAGACATAATTCTGCAGCACATCTACATGTTACGGTTGTCAAAGTCAAGCTAGCATAACTGAGTTACTTTTCTCTCGATCGCTGTTTCTTTTCAATTAAAACTTTTTCCTGACCTTGTTATCTGGTCGTGTTGATAATGACGTCGGGTCCGCCCCGTGCTGTCCTCCCCCAGTCATCCCAGGGCGTTTCTCAGTGACCGATACGCGTCACTTATCTGGAGGAACTGACCTCCGACAGGACTGGCAGTGTTTATCGTAGCAAACACGCTGCGGTCAGAGAGATTCTGAGGAAAATAATAGATAATACAATCCCGTGTTACCCAGAACGTGTAGAGGGCGGAAAGCAGCTTATTACATTTCCAAAACCAAAAGGAGTCTGGAATAAGGCAAGAAATGGATCATGGCCTGCAGCCCACCTCCCGTCCAGCCGAATGAAACCAAAGGAGGGGAACCACCTCGTTACTCAGCATGGAGGCGACCGATAGAAAACATCCCAGTTTCTCTTTAATGCCTGTAGATTCCAACAGCAGCGTTAAAACTTACACTGCACTGACACTTAAACACTGTTTCTTGTTACTGTTTATTTCTAAACATTTTCCTGAAGACAGATTTTCACAAGTCGGTTTTATTTAAGTCATTACTCACCCATGTTGTACCTGCAAAGTGCATCAACAGCATCGCATCCATCCAGACTTTCTCCCTCGTCATTTTTCCTCTTTATCGTTTATTTCTCGCTTATTTCCCGCTGATAACCTCATAGACCTGAAACAGGACAGGTTACAGAATTTGCCTCACTGTTTATAACAGTGGAGCCCAAAGTGGGTCCTGGTGGGTCGGCATCCTGCGTGTTTTATTCTCTCCCTGGTAACAACCTCCTCAGCAAGTCAGCGTTCTCCTGAGGCCTCTGGCGTCAGGTGTGCTAAAGACTAGAGAGAGACTAAAACATGCAGGACCCACTTTGGGCTCCCCTGGTTTATAAGGTTTATACAGTTGGTTTATATGTGACGAGTCAGAAAAACGTCGGTAACGTTTTGATGTCCGTTACGTTCTCCGTAATAACTTTTGTTTGTCAGGTTTGCTCTACTCCCACATGGGGGCGGAGCCGGCGTCGTGTCAATCAGTAGCAGAGCGCTGCGTCTCTTTTTGTTCTGGATATCAGCATGACAAGAGTTAGCTTATTATGCTAATAGCTGGACAGCTAAAGCCAATGCTAGCTGTGGTTAGCGAGCAGCTGTTTGGGATGGCGACAGTTAGATGCTGCTGCTATTTCCTTTAAGTTAATTTATAGAAATCATGATACAGTTTATGTATTGACTCTAATAAAGTTGCTTCTTTCAGGTTCTGTGAAATTTTCCTCGCCTCACTGCAGAGTTCACGCTGATCTCCTGTCAGGTTGCTTTTGACACCATTTGACCCAGCTGGTCCTTTCTGCAGCCAAGCATGAACACCACACGTGATTCAAAGCGCTAACATCTTCTCACTCAATCATGTAGCATCACTTTGTGCCGATGTTTGGCTATGACTGTTGGCCGGACAACAAATTAGAAAATACAGAGTGAAAAAGCAGAAGTGAAACACGTCTGCGTTTGCTGCACAGACCTGAATGTGACAGCAAAAGTGTGAATAACTTTGGCGGCTGCAGGTGCATTTGGGGGTATTTTCAGATTCACTCATTTCTGTAACTTGTTATGAAAATCAAAGAAAGGGCAACAAGTGACAATCTGGTTCAACTAAAAACTAAACAAACCTCAGTTTTCTCTACAAACAATCTGTTTATGAATGTGCATTAACGCAAAATGTTTCGTTTTTTGTCACTTTTAGCAAGTGTCAAGGCTGCTATTATCACTGTTGTTGGTGCTCCTTTTCCCACGCACAGCTTTTCCTTCCACTTAACTTTCCAGGCAATATGTTCAGACACGGCCCTTTGTGAACAGCTGGCTTCATTTCCAGTGATTCTGTGACTAACGATTCTTATTGCGGGTTTCTGTCGGTGAAGTCAGTAGTTTCTCCAGACACTCAGTATTAAATGGGACAAATTTAACTGTAAGTTTTATCAAAATAATCAGAAATAAAAGCTTGAAAAATGTGTAATAGATATACTTAGTATGAGTTTTACATTTATTGAAATTTAACAAAAATTAAAAAAACTAGAATTTCTAAAATTGATCATACTTCAATGTTCATGTTGGTTGGTTTCCTCTTATTTGTGTCTGATGGGAAAATAAAAATATTAAATAGACAATACATATAAAAATACGGTTGAAACGATTAATCGTGATTAATCGATTGTTGAAATAATCATCAACCGATTTAGTAATTGATTAACAACTAATTGGAGTATTCAGATTCAAAAATGCTGTTTACTGGGAAAAGGCAACATATTCAGGTCAATAATTAATCCCAAACTGCACAAAAAATATACATTTTGCATCTAGAATAAAAACAAATTGTTTGCAAATCTGTTTCAGCTAAAACTCTAAGTGGCATTTTTAGCATCACTTGTATCAGATGTACTAAAATGTTATTGCAATTTAAGCATTAAAGTAATAAAGTTTATTTGAATATTTTAATGTATTCCTCATATTGTATGAAGATATTATCTGATTCATTTAACCGTTAAATATATAACAAGTCAGTTAAACACTCAAACAGGATCCTTGTGTGTTTACTTTTACTTTTCAAATTAAAAGCAGGAGTTGGATTCATTTCACTTAAAAACAGAAAAGTGAGAATGAAAGTGCCAATTATAAATGAAAACAGATGAAAAGTATGTTTTCAGCTCTACACTGTAAAACACTTTTATTATTACTGTGAGTTTCGCTCTTTGCTCAGTAAAAGTTTTAAAGTCCCGCCTTACAGTAAGAGCGCAGCGCCGCGTCGCTCCTTCATGTGACGCTGCAGCGCTTTCACTCTCAGTGGTTTGAACCACCGCAGCGCATTATCGGCACTGCGATACTATTTTCAGCTCCTCTCGTTTTAACACGCACGCGTTGTGATGGCGGCCCGGTTTGACTCAAAACAGCCACCTTTGATCTGGTTCCCCAGACGCCGACACCGAGGCCGTGAGATAGTCTGCAGTTGTTTGGGTACTAGATCGCATATTTAAGAAAAAGGGGCATTCCAAAGAAAACTGCCCCATTACTACTGCTAATTTCCCCCTCTGGTTTCCCAACAGCAGCCGGTGACACCGAGGGACAAACATGACTTACAGAAACCGGCCTGACGTTTCCGCCGGCGAAATTCAGCTTTGGGATTTCAGTTGTGATGCTGGCGAGCGAAACACTCGTGTAAAGTTTAAAGTTCATCACCTGGATAACTTCCAGTGATGCATCACAACCAGAGGAGGCCAAGAGCTTCAACATCTACTCACTGCAGTAACAGAAAAACATCCAGAAATTACTGAAAAAGGAGCAAAACGTCGACTCAAGTCAAATTATCAATCGTTTAATATTTCAAATTACATCATCAGACGGTCCAAAATGTGCATTTTAATGGAAATTTTAGTATTTTAATTCAAATAAGTAACAAAAAATAACAAAATCAGACAAAATAATTTTTATCCAAATCATTAACTTTCAATAAAAAACTGGAGAAACTTGAACAGAAGCTGCAGGTTTGAGTCTGTTTCTGGTTTCTGGTTCAAACATGTTTGATTTTCATTCAGTTGAAAATCCAGAAATTTAACTAAAGTAAGAGCAGAAATGACTCAAGTAAACTTAAACATTCAGGATAATAAATACATTTTTTCAGAAAGTTACTCAAGCAAATAAAACTAATTACATCCAAATCTCATCACAACACTGTAAAAACACAAAATCACCAAGTAATTCGGTTCTAGTTTCTAAAGCCAATAAGATAAAACTGACATTCATGAAATGTGAGCTTTTTTCTAAATAATTCATTAATATTGATGAAAAAGTTCTAGTTCTATAATGTCTTTATTTTATTGATAATAAGACATTTTTACATGTTATAAGCGAAATAATATAAGCACTTTAAGAAATTATTAATTTAATATGATCTCTTATGTCTTTCTGAAAAGTTTCTTGTAATTTTGTTTTGTTGTATTTTGTAACATTGTAGCTTTATTACTGCATTATTTAAACATTTTTCTGATATTACAATTATTCTTTCACTATTACAACTTTATTCTCATATTACTGACGTTTTTCTTGCAATATTTCAGCTTTGCTGTGGTATTTTCTTCTTAGTGTTGCTCCATTGAGTATTTGTGTTGGTCAGACACCAAACAGCCGAGTTTTTGTGTCCAGACAAACTAAATTAGCGAGAAACGTTTGATAAAGTGGAGGTGAGGCAGAGCAGAGGTTAGCTTAATGTAAGGGGAAGATAATGAAGAAGATGAGAGAGGAACCAAACGAGCCGAGGTCTGTAATGAAGGAGGAGAGGTCAAAGGTAAACTCGGGGTGAGCTGGATGCTGGGCGATCGGGGGGATTAATGGCGGCCGGATCGGAGCGGTGAGACGGGTCGGGTCGGCTGACTCAGTCGCATTCCTGTCATGCAGATTTATAGTCGGCTCGGGGTCCTGGGACAGGCCCGGAGCCGCGGCCAAATTACAGTCATCTGCAGCATTCCTCTGCTGCAAACACAGGTTAGCAGCACGGCCGCGCTAAGTGCTAGGTGCCGCCTGTTGACAAATGACTTCCTTTGAAGGGCACAAAGACGGAGGGAGAAGCTCGGAGAGAGGCGGCCTGTTTACCGAGCGAGGGCACAGAGTCGCTCAGTCTGCGTTTTCTTTTGTTGGCGCGCAGCTCTGCCATAACTACAGATGAAGAGTCTGTGTTTGTTTGCATGTTTGGGTGTGTTTGTACAACGTGGGCACAGACACCGCAGCTCCCAGCGGAGGGTCCCCCCCCACATGCACCCGGACACACAGAGCGACGCATCGTGACCTTTGATTGGAAGGTCATTCATGGCAGCCACTTAAAGATGACCTGTCATCCTATCGGTCTACACAAAACATGTCCGTCATAGCTTATTGCACAAAATCCTCCTCAGGGGATGAGTTTGGCCAGTTGTACTGATTCAGGTTGAGCTGTTTTAGAAATGTTTGAAAAGCATTAGTAGAGCCTCCTGCACAGCCAACCAAAATTCAGCAAGTGGTTTCTGGATGGCAAATCAACAACAAAACAACAAAACACTGCAAAAACACAAAATCTGACCAGGTTTTTTTTTTCTTTATTTTAGTACAAATATCTTAATACACTTAAAGCTTAAAATGAATTTTTCAGTGAGATTTAGGAGTTTCACTTCTAGTTCTAGTTCCATTATCAGATTATTTTACTTACAACAAAATGTTTCCTCCATTTCACAAGTGAAATCATCCACCAGGTGAACTAAAACCTGCTCATCAGTACTCAGGAATTATTTACTTAAAACAAAAACCTGGTAAGATTTTGTGTTTTTGCAGGATGTTCATTCACAAAATCATTATTGGGTATTTCACTCTGCTCCGTTCATTTAAAAATGTTTGAAAAGTATTAGTAGAGCCTCCTGCACAACCAATAAGAATTGCATGTTGTTTCTGGATGGCAAATCAGCAAATCGCTGGAGTTTTCCAGCAGCCATTGTACAGAGCATACAGCGGTACAACCAGGTGACCAAACGTGCTGGAGCTCAGCTTGGGTTGCGAGGTACCGGGTGGAGCTTTACTGGGGTTGCTAGGTAACAGGCAGAACTCAGCTCTAGTTGCTAGGCAACAGGAGCTGTTTGCCAAAAAAACGGTTTGGTTGTTTTTAGAAGCAGTTGAGGTCGAAATGGAAGTACAAAACATTCAACATGTGAATTTTTCCTTTAATGGAGCTGGCTGAGTCGTTTCTGCTGTTTTATGACGGCCTCAGGGACTCTATGTGACGATTTCTGTTTTTCCTGCAGGCGTCCACAGGCACCAATCCCAGGACCTCTCAGGGTACTACTCCCTTCCTCCAGGTGGCGTTGGCCAGATCACTCCCTCCATGAGCTGGTGAGCCGCACACACTGGTTTTATAACTCGTTCCATGTTTAAATAAAAATGCCAAAAAACTTTTCTCAGGTTTATTTGGCAGAAATGTGCAGATTTCCTCTGTTTTTTCTGAGGTTTCTGGTAACATAAACCAGTAAACAATGGGATGAAATGAAACTTTTAGAAATTTTTCTGCGGTTAGGAATGTTTTTTTTAAAAGAACAAACAGTAGACGTGGTTGCAGCGGATGACAGTCAACATCCTGACGACACTCAACATAAATGAAAACAGAAATCACATGACGTCTTTCAGCCCAAAGGAATTAACTCCCTGAAAAGCAAATAAAGCAGCAACTCTTATTGTGGAAATGTTTATTGTCAAACTTAACTGACTCGCATGAAGAATTTACATTTTTGGGTTAAGATCAACAGTCTGAAAATGTAAATTTTATCCGATAGAACTGGTACTATTTTAAAAGTTTTCTCCATTTCCACATTATCTGTTTATATTACTAGATATAAAACTAGTTTACTCTTTAAGTTGAAGATCTATTTCATCCCTGACAAACTTTTCTTCAGCTTCATCTTATTTTTTCCTCTAAATGAGATTTTTAAAAAATTGTAAAACAGCCCAGAGATTTAAAACCTGTAATTCAGACAGTAAGTTTATCATAAATCATCTCACTTGTCTTTTTTCTTCCTGCTGTTTTTCTTTATTTGCATTTCAGTAAATTAAACCTGTTCAAGTAAATGTACAAAGACAATATATAACATATATTTTGGTGATTTTGCCCAAATGAAATCTTGTAATGGAGCAGAACTGGACTCAGTTTTAACCAACTGGACCAGTTGAGTTTTCCATCCTTGATTCCCAGCTAAATGGAAACTTCAAACCAAAATCAGTTTTTTTTCTTTCTGTTGTTGCATTTTCCTGAAAGTGCTCAGAAAGAAGCTGGAAACAGACACATCCATGTTTTCTCATTTTAATGTCACGCAGCGTGATTGTGGATCTATAATGTCAGGCTGCTGCAGAGTTATGGATCATCACTAATCCGTTTAGAGCAAACCTCCAGAATCCTAAATCCTCTCTGGAATAGTTTAAGTATTACATCAAATGTCAGGAAGATTTGAGAAGAAAGTTGTTTTTTCTTTTTAAATGTGTGATTACATGTGTTTATTGTGTTTCTGTAAGTCAATATTTGTCCCCAACATTTCTACAAGCATTTTATCTCCTTCAGAGAAAGAACGCTTCACTGTGGATTTGTCATGAGTGTTATTAGCAGATAATCTCCTTTACTCCAGATTATCTGCTTGTTTTAGGTCCTTGTAGTGTAGATCTTTTGTTGAAGGAGGAGGAGAGCTGAAATGTCAATTTTCTGTCCTGTTGACGATCAGTCTGGGACTTCAGAGAAAACCTGATCGCCTGCTGGCTTATTGCTTCTGTTCATCTCACACCATGAAGATTTGTTGTTTGTTTTCATCCTTTTTCCCAGAATGCAGCTTTATGTTTGAACACTAAAGTTTGATGGAATATAACTGGAACTGAAAGCTAAATTTAAACTGAAATCCCTGGAAATTCAAGAAACTGCAGGCTTGTTTGCATAAACTACCAAACATCAGCTGCAAAAGTCTTCATGCCTGTTTAATAGTTTTATATTTTGTCACCATTCAAATGTATCACTTTCAAACTTTGTGGTCATGAAAACGATAAAAATGATGATCAAAAACGCCTTACTGCAAACTATTTAACTGTGACTGCAAACACAAATAATGCTCTTGGAAAACGTACTTAAAAAGTGTCACTTATATCAGTAGACAGTAACTACATTTGATCATATTTTAAACTTTTATTTATTGATCTTTTTGTGGAACAAACAATAGCAAAGTTAGTAAAACTAATTTTAAATAACTGTTTTTTAACGTCATTAATAGAAATTTATGAAAAGAACAAAACAGTTTTATCTTAATAGAAAATGTTATAAATGCTCGGCTCTACAACAAACACAAACTTCAATTTGTTTTATGTGATAGAAATAAAAATAATTCAGACTCTTCTATTTTTATTCTCCTAAAATAAAATCTGGTAAATTCAGATGGTTCATATTTTATAGTTTCTCTGAATTTAATTCAGCTTTCTGTGAAGAACTGTGAGGTTTGTTAGTGAACAAGCAGACAGATCAGGAAGGTTCAAGCAGGGTCACAATGTAACAAAACAAAAAATCTTCCCAGGTAGTTTTTGTTTAGTTTCTAGAACAAAATCTTAGTCCACTTGAAATAAGAAAAATCTAACTTTTCTAAGTAGTTTTTCAGCTTGCTTTATGAGCTTGTTTCACTCATTACCAATTGAAAGCCTACCAAAATGGCCGCCCACTTTAACCGTAAGGGTGGGGCGTCTCAGCCTAGAGGCCTCTGGTAGCAAATAGAGAAAAGCCATAAATAAAGCTGACTAACCGTGATAATTTCCGACATTTACTGGAATATTTTCTAAACGTTTTCAGTTGAGGAGGCTGCAAATCTGTGTTAAAATATTGGTTATTAAAGCCGTTTTGTGACCTGAGAAGATGAAAAGTGGAAGTGTCTGATGATAGAAAATGGATGTGGATTGAAGAAGGGATCAGTCAGCTGAAGAGGGGAAGATCTCGGGAGATTGCTGTTTTCTGCATATCAAAGCCCGTCTCTCCCCTCGACCTCCCACTGGGATCACGAAGCAGCTTCTTCTACGTCACAGCTGTCAGCAGATCCACTCTGCTTTTACAGAAATATGTTTTCATTCAAGTCTGTTGTGTAGACTTTAATTATACGTTATTTATAATTAATAATTAATTCATTATAGTTTTAATTGTACAAAACTATAATTAAGAATAATTAAGAAATGACCCAAGTTTACAAATTAAAATGTTCTTATAATGGAAAATGTTTGATGCAATAGAAAATATTCATTTTTTGGATTTTTTTTTAATTTGGAAGGACTTTTCCTCAAAAGCAGACTTTGGTGCTTTTAATTAATTTATTAAACATGGATAAATATATTAAGTGACAAAATTCCTGTTTTATAGCTGAGACTTTATTTCCCAATTTGATTTTAAATGGTTTTAGAAACTATTTTTGAGCGGGACAAAGTTTGGACGCCCCTGTGTTTTAGCGGTGTAATTTGGCCGCCATCCAGCAGAGGGCGCCGCTGGTCATGTTGGCGGTATCACTGAACGGTACAGAGAAGAGGTCCAAACAGAGTCCAGTTTGAAATAAAAAAATGATTTTTATGCGGTTCTGTTTAGAATTATAAACAGATTAATGTCGCTCATTTTAATGGAGGAGCAACTTTCTCAGCTGAAATGACTGATGCTGCGAAGGCCTGGAAGCGATGCAGAAACATTGTTTCCTGGCAGCCTGGTAAAGGATCCAGCCAGTTTAAATGGCTCCAACTGTAACGTGTGAAGCTAAACGCAGCTCCTGCTGCCATGTCTCCTTGCTGTGCGCGGCAGGCAGAGCCAGCCGGTCTACCCGGCACTGCCCCCTTGTGGATTCAGGCAGCCCTACTCCTCCGGTCTCCCCAGCGCATCGTCCTACTCCAGGTACCGCATCCTGCTGCTGGACCGGCCCAGGACAAACCGGCTCCTGTTTACAGCACATCACCAAAAACTAAACCGATCACATCCGAGCAGAGCAGGACGGGTCCAGACTGATCAGAATTTCACCGGACGGGTTCTGTCAGCGGTGTGCTGTAAACGAGCCCATCAAACCGAGCCAAGCTAATCGCTGCTCAAACTTTATGAAAAGTTGTTCTGCTGCTTTAAAGCTCTGTGCACTGTAAAAACACAACATATTCCCAACTATTTCCGGTCTAAGTTCTGGTGAAAATGTCTTGGTACACAAACCAAACTTACATGTAGCTTTACAGTTATTTTAATTCCTATATTGAGGCAAAACTTCTGGTTCCACTGGTAGGTTATTTCTTATTATAAGTGAAATAATCTAATCGAATCAGAACTTTTTCATCAGTATTAAGGAATTATTTACTTAATACATAAGTAATATTTATGTATCTTGCTGAAGAGTGACTTGTAAATTAGTTTAGTCTTATTTCAAGCATTTGCAGTAGACATTAGATCAAAAAAACTTAAGATTTGTGTTTTTACAGTGTGTTTTTATTTGTCTTGCTCTACATTTAACATGCTTTATGGTTAATTTTTTGCACAAGCCTGCTCCGATATCTTTGCAGTCATCCAGAATATGAAGATGCTTTATCTTTTTCAATGGGTTTTTAAACATGCAAAACATAAATAGTTTTAAAGCTCATATACCAGCATTACAAACTGCTTTGTTCATAAAACCCTTGGTCAAATATTTCTATTTCCAAACTCCATAATAACTCAAACCAGCAACACGCTCCTCGTTCTCGAGCTGCTTGACGCCGTTTAGATGCTGTTTTCTCTTTCTGAGTGTTGTGATTCAACAGCAGCTGTTTCTCTTTCACACCAAATATTAGAGAAGAAATATATCCAGTCTACTGTTAACAGTCTGTAAAACAAGTCTTCATAACTTCAGCTGCTTCTTTTGAAAAACAATACTTGTGCGCCCTCTAGTGGTGACAAATGTTGAAACTACAGTGTGATGTATCATGATTTAACACACTATTATATTTTGACATAAAATATTAGATTTAATGACAAAAGAAGCTGTTAAAAGTTGCTTTTTAATAAGTTTAGACACAACAGATTTAAATGATATGATAAATATGATAGAAAACCTACCTTGGACGTTAGATGATGCTTTTTCTGCTTTCACTGCTTGGCCAGAAGAGCCTTTGCTTCAGCGCTCTCCGTTCTCTCGATGCTCCAAACCTCTCAGGTTTGAGTCACTTCTCACTGTTTTCCTTCGTTTTGTTTCAACCCCTCCAGGTTCCCTCACTCTTTGATGCTCGGACCGTCGGGCGTGCATCCAACAGGGATCCCCCATCCGGCTATAGTGCCCTCTTCAGGCAAGCAGGAGCATGATCAGTACGACAGAAGCATGTACATGTAAGTCAGTCCGACTTCCTTCATTTAATTCAATAGACAAGCTAATTTAAACACCTGCTGTACTGATGACCAGAGTTTGTCTTTAGGTCACCATTTTTTAACTGAACCGAAACACACAGAATTCTGCAGCACATCTACATGTAAAAGTTGTCATAGTCAAGCTAGCATAACTGACCTACTTCTCTCCCTTGCTGTGTTTTTATTTAAATTTTCTCCTGATGTATTTAGTTGTCATAGTGTTGACAATTAGTAGCAAAGCTTATATATATTTGTTTTATATATAAGGTGTACATTTAAGATTTAGCGTGCTATGTTGACAACATAACAGCTAAACCGATGCTAGCCATTGTTAGCAAGCAGCTTTTTGCCTTCCAGCAGGAAGCCGGGGGCGGGACCTTGTTCGTGTGACGTTACTACGAGTTTATAAAACTCTCAGTACACCTAGAAAAGCTAACAGTAAAAACATTTATAAAAGAAATAACTAACCAACAGAAACAATCTAGAAACCAGACCCTCATTAGTGATTAAGTTTTTTATTTTTTTAAAGTTTTGACAGTTTTTGATATAAATCTTCATTTTCAGTGCTGTTCATGTTTTTTTTGTGGATGTTCTCGCTCCTTTAGGAAGCCGCAGGTGGAGGTCAAGCGGGAGAAGGAGCCCAAGAAACCGGTCATCAAGAAGCCGCTGAACGCCTTCATGCTCTACATGAAGGAAATGAGGGCAAAGGTCATTGCCGAGTGCACGTTAAAGGAGAGCGCCGCTATCAATCAGATTCTGGGACGAAGAGTGAGTGGCACAAACATGAACTCATCATTTAGTTCTATCTGTCTAAAACATTTTTAACCTTTGACCCCTTTACAAACCACAGAAATGCTGCAAAATATGTTGAAAATAAAATCAAACTTGAATGTTTTTATTAACTATTTCATTATTACTACAAACATTTAGCATAAATCGGACCATCTGATTGTAACTGGCTATGAGTTTTGTTGCCTGAAAATGTAATTATTAGATATATTATGGTGGGAATTTTCAACACAATCTTCTCTTTTAATGATAAGAAAATATTTAATATTTTATATTATTATGAATCAAATTTTATGAATCGATCGTTTTGGTTATTTTCTTGTCAGAAACTTTTCCTTTTGTTGCTGCTGAACATAGCATAGCTAGCATGCTAGCATGGCTAGCATGCTAGCTATGCTAGTTTGAGGAGAAAAGCAGCCAGTCAGAAAATGACAAATAAATTCTTAACTCATATTTTATTTTTAAAATAATAAGGAAAAAATTATGAAAAATTTTAGATGAAAAAAATGAAGGGATTAAATTCTTTTTTATTACTTTTGCATGTTTTTTTCTCTCCATCTTTCCGAGGCCCCACAGCGCCCCCTGGCGGCCCCACAGCTACACAAGGATATTGTTACTTATGAACATGCATTTGTTTTTTTTTTTAAATAATATTCTAACATTGCAAATGTTTTTCTTTTTTGGAGAAACGGGTTGAAAGTTGTTAATTTTTTAAACGGATCAGCTGTCAGTCTGATGTGGATCAATAAATAATTCTGACCTGGATTTGTTGCCAGTGGCACGCTCTGACCCGGGAGGAGCAGGCCAAGTACTACGAGTTGGCCCGGAAAGAGAGACAGCTCCACATGCAGCTCTACCCGACCTGGTCTGCTAGAGACAACTACGTAAGTTATCTGGCTCTGTTCCTCCCCCCTCCCCAACCCGTTTCCATCTAACTCTCTGGCTCAGAGTGAATGTATTCAAACCGAGGAGCTGATTAAGAAAAATATAAACAGGAAAGTGTTGCAGCTCCTCCTTTCTGTTGTGCAGAAATGATGAATTTTGTGTCTGGGTTTGCGGTCGGAGAAATAGACGTCAACACGTTGCCGTGGTTACAGCAACAGTGGAGTAAACAACAATTAAATTCAGAAATGACTGTGAATACTTTTATTTTTACTGTACTTTTAATTTACTAATACATATTAGTTAATATTTATCAGTTTAGTGTTCCTGTACGGCAGGCAGTTATGATGTTTATTTGGCGACTCTGGTCTGAAATGTGACGAATGTTCTGCAGGTAAAAGCTTCTTACAGTTTGACTGTTTTCCTAATCTGGATTAAAGGATTAAAACAAAACTAACGATTGGAAAATGTTGGAGTCAATCCTAAAAACGTGAATTTCTGAAACATATTAACTTTTTATATTTGTTTATTTTTAAATTATGTATTTTATCTGTGTTTATTTGTTAATATTTCTTAAGCTGATTGATTGTTTTGGTTTTTATTCTGAGCTGCAGATTATTGCAGTTTCCTTCAAGATGTAGAAAATGGATATTTTGCTATTTTTTAGGCCTTTTAAGAACTTTTATTTTTTTTAAACTGTTGTTTTTAATTTTAGTTTGTTTTGGTTTAAATGCCAACCAAAACATAAAACTGTCATCAAATGAGTCTCATTATTCAAGTTTACATATTTTTTATGCTTCAATAATCAGAATCTTTTAAAAACTAGAGAAAAATGTGAAATTTCACTCAAATTTCATATAAACTCTTTTTTATTTCAAACTGAAATAATAAAAAAAAAGCAAACAGCAAAATGTTTGTTCTTCAAATTTTATTTTCAGTTCAATTCTCAGTTAATTTTCTTTTGCCAATCGACTTTATTTAAATTGAATCGTTTTTCTATTTTACACTTTACTAAGTAAATCACATCAGATGTTTGTAAAGTTAAAGTATCAGTTTTTCCTGATGAAGCCCAAATATTGAACAAACAGAAAGAGGGTGAAAGCCTCTTTCTCCACGTTCAGCTCCACATCTGATTCTCTGAATTTTATTGACGCCTCTGCCTGTAAACCCACAGTGAATCGTTGTAAAGATGGCCGGTGTGTGGTGCATGCTGGTTTCTTTGACAGTTCAATGTTTTGGGGTTTTGCTGAATCTGGGCTGCTGTGTGCCTCTGACTTCTCAGTTTGCTGTTGAACTCTTGCAGGAGGCGGGCCTTAGCGGGGTCGCAGGGGAAAAGAGTAAAGCTGATTGGGTAGGGACTCGTCTAATGGTGGATTTATACCTCTGTGGTGTGGGGTAAAAAATAAAACCATAAAAATAAAGTGTTTGAGAAGCTGCATGAAGGCGGGAGGGGGCTGTGGGTATTTCTGTGCAAAGTTTGCATGCACCCTCCTGAGAGATGTTTGAAGCATGTAAACGCGGAGAGGCCCTCCGGTCGGTAAGATCTGGATGCATTTCAAATCTCTTTATCTACTAAAACTCTCCATCACACAGAGGTATAAATCAGCTGTCTTTTTCCAACTAACAGAGAGCAGGGCTGCATGGCTGGCCTCGCTGCATCCGATTATTTATCATTTCAAACACTACAACCGCTTCATTTGGTTATTAATTACTTTATTATCCGTCCTTCTGTTTTGCTTTGTTTGAGAAAAAACACATTTTGACGTATTTCTGCTGCACTTTGGCCAATTTCCTCACGTCACCTTCCAAAGAGTCAGACTTTCTTGCAATATTTTAAAGTCATCTTAACTTTTAGTCTTGAATGCATCGTTTCTTTGCACCTGAAAATAAATCTCTTTCTAGGAGATGAGCAGCATCTGAAAGTCATAGTGTTAAAAAATAAGGAAGAAAATATTTTCTTCTTCACTGAGTTTAACTAGAAAATAGTTTCTGGTCCCAAGATTCAGTATCGAAATGATCCTGTTTGGTTTTCTGTTACATGTAACATTTATTTTATTGCTTTGTTTCTGCAGATCAAAATAGTTTCATAATAAAATAAAATTATAATAATCCAAAACAATCCCTCCGCCCGAAGTAGTTCCACCAAAAAACATCAGCTAAATCAGGAAATGCTTGTTAATCCAAAGAAAATCCAGCCTGAAGGAGTTTGGAGAACGACCAACAATCTATAATGGCAAAAAACCAACACTTTTTGCACATGTACATTCTTCCAGTTTGGTTTCTACAAAACAACCAAGCGCTTAAAAAAAAAAAAACGCCTGTTAGCAAGAGGTTCATGTTGTTTTTGGTGTGCAGAAAACGAGTCGTTTCAGAAACCTCTGGAATAATGTAACAACTCAGGGCTGTTACCTAGCAACCCCAGAAGAGTTCCACCCGTTACCTAGCAACCCCAGAAGAGTTCTGCCCGTTACCTAGCAACCCCAGCCAGAAACCACATGTTGTGCAGAAGGCTCCACTAATTCTTTTCAACGATGTACAGCTGTATAGTAGCGTATCTGTTTGCAGCCATTTTCACGTGGGAGTGTAAACGTTGAGTTGGGGGCGTGGCCAGCAGCAGCTTGACTGAAATCTCATTATGTAACGAGCTTAAAGCGTCACCGTTAAAATATTGTGAGAAAGTCTGTCTGAATGAAACGAAGGGGGAAGGTGGCAAGAAAATCCCTTTTCCCACCAAAACAACTCATTTAATGTGAAAAATCCTCAGTGCGTGTGTGTGTGTGCGTGTGTGTGCGTGTGTGCGCGTGTGTGTGCGTGTGTGTGTGCGTGTGCGTGCGTGTGCGTGCGTGCGTGTGGTTGTTGATGAGTGTGCGTGAGGTGTGCGTAGTGTGTGTGTGATGGGTGTGTGGCGTGTGTCGTGTGTGTGTGGCGTGTGTGTGTGTGCGTGTGTGTGTGTGTGTGCGTGCGTGCGTGCGTGCGTGTGTGTGTGTGCGTGTGTGTGTGTGTGCGTGTGTTTGCTGTCTGTTGCTGCAGCATAACTCAATATATTTGGAGAAACCCCCGTCTGCGAGCAGAACAGGAAGTGAAGCTCCACACGTGTAGAGGGTTTCTCCTGCAAGTCACAGAACATGCTAGAAACCTCCACACACACACCCACGCATATGCACGCACACACACGCGCACACACACACACAGCAGGGGCTCCATTTGCAGAATGACTTGTTGTAAACCACACAGGCGGCGCAGAGCGAGGCGGCGCAGCGTAGGCGGTAGATTCCTCTCCCCACATCCTTCATCTCAGCCTCGGTTCATCAGCAGCAGAAGAAAAGCTCTCATGTTTACCTCCACACACACCAACACTCCAGAAACAGTGAAAGAAATGTCAAGTTTGTCTTTTCTGAGTGATCTGAAATGAAAAAAGGATTTTATAGAAGACGTCTGCTCTTTTTAACACTGGTGGAAACTGAAGGTTGTGCATGAATCTCGGTTCTAGTGACTGAAGCAGTAGAAGCTTTTGTTTCTCTTTCTTGCTTTAGTTTCTGGTTGCTGGTTGTAGCTTTTAACTTTTCATGTTTGAGTTTTTGTTTGCATTTCAACATGGAGCAACACTTCAGAAAGTTTCTTTTTTTAAATAAACTATAAACTGCCTTGCAAACGTACTAATACTCCTACCGAAAACCAACTTTAGTGTTTTATATTTGGATTTTACGTAACGGACCAACACAGAATGGAAGTGAAAGGAAAACGATGAATCAGTGGATTTAGTCCATCTGTTCATGGTGAAGGTCTGAACTCTGACCTCTGAACCCATCAGGGAAACGGTGGCGGCAGCATCATGATGTGGAGGAGTCTTTCTTTAGCAGGGAACTATTTCATTTAGCCAGAGCCACAATGAAATACAGAGCTAAAAAAACTCTTTTTTTAGGTTTTTGCTCACAACAAATTCTGATTATTATAAAATGATTCTTCTTCTGCTTTGTGTTGGTCTTTCACATTAAATCCCACAAAAAACATTGAAGTTTGTGGTTGGACAGAACATAAATTTTGGGGTTTCTTTGGTTGTTTTCCTCATGTTTTAAATCTGTTTCTGTGTTAGATACCTGAGTTCAGTTCCCCGCCCACTTTATGTCAATTCACTGCAAAAACACAAAATTTTACCGAGTATTTTTGGTCTCATTTCTATTCCAGATGTCTGTCCACACTTAAAAAAAAAGACAAAACTAATTTACAGGGAACGTTTAGCAAAACATACGAGGAAAAGTCAGTAATTTCTTACAATTGATGAAAAAGTTCTAGTTTCACTGGCAGATTGTTTCACAAAGAGAACTGCACTGTTACCTAGCAACCCCAACCAAGCCCCGCCCCCCGTTACCTAGCAACCCCAACCAAGCCCCGCCCCCCGTTACCTAGCAACCTCAGCCAAGCCCCGCCCCCCGTTACCTTGCAACCCATTTCTAGTTTTATTGGCAGATAATTGAACTAATAATAATTTTTTTCCTTTTTATAAGTGAAATAATCTGCCAATGGAACTAGAACTGGGTTGCTAGGTAATGGGGGCGGGGCTTAGCTGGGGTTGCTAGGCAACAGCACAGTTCTCTTTGTGAAATAATCTTTCACCAACATGAAGAAAACATTGATTGAAAACAAACTCATGTTTCTTATTGGCTGGTTGTTTGTTGGCTAGTTTTGCCAAGTATCATCTCTAGAAATTAAACCAAAATTAAACCAAAATTACTTGGTAATATTTTGTTTTTCCACTGTGATGTTTGACTCAGCTGATTTTTTGTTTTTATTTTAGGTAATAAATGTTTCATCCTTTTTGTTTGTGACCACTGTGGGGTTCTGTAAACTTTAGATGACCTTTATGCTTTCATTTCTTCAAAATGATGATTTCCCAGATAAAAACAATCAACATTTTTATAGTTTAAGTTGAGCTATTTCAGATTATTATGACCTGCATTTAAAAAGAAATTACATCTTTAAAATCTCAACGTCAAAAACAAAGATTTCAAACTGTTTCATGACCTTGGAAGGGAGCATTTATTTAAAATGGTTCATTGGATATTAATACTTTTGCAAGGTTATATATACTGAAAATATTTTATTATGTTAAACACAGAGGAATCAGACTGTACACTGCAAAACACAACATTTTACCAACTGGTTCTGTTTCTAATGCAAATATCTTTGGACATTTGAAATGAGACAAAACTAACTTATGAATCATTTTTCGGCTTGTTAGATTATTTCACTTCACTTTATAGACATAAAAAATGTCTTGTTATAAATTAAATAATCTGCCAGCAGAACCTTTTCATCAACATTAGGAAATGATTGACATAAAATAAACTCATATTTTGCTGAAAAGTTATTTGAAGTTAGTTTTGTCTTATTTCCAGTGAACTAAGATGTTTGTTCTAGAAACTAGACCAACTTTACTCAGTAAGCCTTTGTGTTTTTGCAGTGTATGTTGTTATTGTTGAGTGTCTAAAACAAACTAAATTAACTTGATAAATCTTTTTGTGTTTGTCCCACAGGGCAAGAAGAAAAGGAGAAAACGGGAGAAGCAGCAGGACTCCAACACAGGTAAACATCTGCATAAACTCTGCTGGCAGAAAGAGCAGAAACTTTGTGCTGCGTTGGTGCCGCAGCTCACTGTGTGAGGCAGGAAGTGTCTAACGTCAAACCACCCACCCACTCTGCTTTCCATGCAACCTGAATTAGGAAAGTGTAAATCCAGGAGTGTGGACGTTTCACGTGAATCCAGATAAAAAGCGTTTCTGTTTGCTGCTCTCTGCAGAACATGAAGGTTTTTCTGTCGTTTTGTTTTTGCACTGCTGCTTTCCTCAGAGTTTAATCTGAGCCGCATTAACTGCATCTGTGCCGTTTGTCACTGTCGCGTTGTGCTACTAACAGTTTTGGCTTTTTTCTCTTCTGTGTCGTTGTTTTTTGTGTTTCCTCTAACTTCCCCCTCTTCCTTCGCTCCTCTCTGTTTATTACATCTATTTTTTGCTCTTCCTCCTGTTCTCTGCATGCTGTGCATTGTGCGCTCAGACCCGGGCTCTCCTAAGAAATGCCGGGCTCGCTTCGGCCTCAACCAACAAACGGACTGGTGCGGTCCCTGCAGGTGTGTAAACCACATTCCTCCACTTCCACTCAGCGTTTTACGGCCCACCGTCTGCTGGTCTGATTGGTTCTGATTGGGCCTTTCTGAGGAGACAGAGCGGCCATGGAGGCGGTTTTCACCTCACTCTGATCTGGAGTTTCACCTCCAGATTCACCCATCAGTATTGTTTCTTTTCATAGGAATGCACCGATTTATCGGAGCCGATTTATCGGAGCCGATTTATCGGAGCCGATTTCCTTCATTTTGAGAGTTCAGTGATCGGCCAATCTTTTCTAGAGGTCAGCGTCTGACCTCTCCTGATGGACCGGCCCTTCTTACCAACTCAGAGACGTTTTTGCTACATTTAGCAAAATTTCAGACAAAAAATATCAGTATTGGCCGATATCTGACTCAGCAGATGAGGCTTGTTAAACATCAGAAATCGTTTTGGGTTTTTATCACATTTAAAGTGTTGTTATGGACTTTTTGTGATAATATTGATGAAGTGGAAAAACTATATATTTTTTAAAGTTTTAAACTTTCATTTCTATGTTTTGGACAGAAACAGTTATCGATGCACCGATTGCAGTTTTTTAGCTGATCACCGATTTCCAATCTTGGCCGATTCAGATTTTGGCCGATACCGAGTTCTTTTGTCTGAAATGATTTTAGGTGTAGTTCCCAGTAAACGTTTGGACCGGAGCCGCTGGGCCGGTCTGTCAGTGGACAGAGACGACCGGCTGTCAATACCAGACCCAAAACAACAAAGGAAACTTTCTTCACGAGCAGCTCTGTCTCTTTCTGGCTCTGCATGTCGTCTGTCACTAACCTGCTGATCCAAACACGCCCAGTCTGACCTGAGACCAGAACCATTTAGCAAATAAAACACAATCTAAAAGATTTTCATTTTCTTCAGCAAAAACATGAATTGAATTTTGGTCGTTTCTGTTGTTTTATCTACAAAAATACAAAAACTGTTTTTCCAAAATGAATAAACATAAAAACGTTTCTGCTGGTTTTTGTTAGCCAGTTTTTGTCTCGACATTTATTGTTTGTGCACTTAATGCAAGAAAGTGAGATTTTGTGCTGCAGGTAAAAAAATAGTTTCCTTATTATTAGTTCCCAAAATGATCTAGCCAGAAACCGGAGCTGATAACCACCAATAATTAGATCGTCTTTCTTTCAACCTGGAAAGGAAAACTGTCTTAGTTGAGTTCAGTTTTGGATTCTCTGCCTCCTCTGCTTGTTATTAAATCCTAGTTTTATGATTTTTGTTGCGGATATTTCACCTCCTTTAGTTTTCTGGAGGTTGAGCCACTAGAGGGCAGCAGCTCCCACCTGTCCGACCGTTTCTCTGAGCGTCAGGATCTGTAACGACGCCGGAGCTGCAGGGGTCGACCGCGGTCCACGGCTAGTCTGCAGGAGCCGGGAGTCTAACATGAAACGCTCGCTCTGCTGTCTTCCCCGCTGTTGCGTCATGGAAACCTGAGTGTGTGTTTCGGTTTGAGAGAACAAAGGGGGCTGAATGTGGTTTTAAGCCTTATCACCACAGCTCCACACACACACACACACACTCCCTGCAGCGCTGCATCTTCTCATGCCCGTCTGCTTTCTACTTTCTCCATCCCTGCGATGTGGTGACGAGCGTCTTTTGATGGTGAACTCTGACATTTAGAATCACTTTCTACTGCAGAGTTCCTCCTCTGAGTCTAAATGTGGCGCCGCGCCTCAGTTTGCGGTTGAACCTGGTGACTCATTTCATGTTCTGGTGATGATCTTGGGATCCTGTGAGCTGCTTTGATGGTATGGAGGTCTGCTTTAACCTGACACCTCAGAGCGCAGCAGGAAAAACCATCAGATCGTCTTACAGACCTTCAGACAACAAAGTAAAATACTAAATACTGAACTAAAAATCAACCTTTTATTCAAATCATCGTCAACCAGCTCAGTAAATTATTGCACACTGCAAAAAACACAAAATCTTACCAAGTATTTTGTTTTAGTTTCCACTTAAAATATTTTAGTGAACTTGAAATCAGAAAAGTAACTTAAAACAAACTTTTGAGTGAAATAAATCATCTTGTTTTAAAAGTCAATAATTTCTTTAAATTGATTAAAACATTTTAGATCCATTTGCAGGAAAAATGTCATGAAATAATCTTTTCTTCAATTTGACTGAAAACAAGCTAATTTATTTCCCTCAAAAGTTTTTAAGTTAGTTTTTAATCTTATTTCAAATGTTTTAAGAAATTTACACAAGAAATTAAACCAGAATATTTGCTAATATTTTGTTGTTTTTAATACAAAACATAAAAAACAATAAACTTTAAATCCTGCTGAACATTTAACTGAAACTGAGACATTTTAAAATCCAGAAATAAACAAAACAGCAGAAACAACAAATGAAACGAATGATGAAGCCAAAATGATCCTAAAACACCAAACTGAAAACTTTATGATCCAGAAAGACGATAAATCATGAAAATGAAAATGATTGAACTTTTAAAAATTGATCATGTGACAAATTATGTAATATCACCATAAAATGTTATAAAGTAATAAAATTGGGCATTATAATATAATAAAACCTCAGTAGTTTTTTTCTGAATATAAAGGTGAACAGGAAACTAATGACCGATTTCAGGATGAACACCAGCAGTTTGTGATCATTTATTTCACATTATTGTAAATTATTGATGAATGTCTGATGTCATTTTGAAGCAGAAATTCATTTTGTCTCCATGCGTCTTGTGTTCACTGTGATTCTGCGCCTCCACTGAATCTGCTGACGTCTCCACACTTTATTCACAGATAACTCTCTCTGACTGTTCCTAGGAGGAAAAAGAAGTGCATTCGCTACCTTCAAGGAGGAGGCTGCCCCAGCCCATCTTCTTCAGATCTAAGTGCCATAGACTCGCCCCCGTCCCCGTGTCCCGCGCGCCTCCGCCTCTACCGCCAGGCGGCCCCGTCCCCGCGCGGCTCCCCGCCGCCCTCCCCCTCCTCGCGCCGCTCCTCACACACGCGCTCCCACCCTCGCTTCCCGTCGGAGCAGTCCGCCGCCAAGCGGGCGGACCTCTGCCACCTCGTCCCGACCGCGACCCTGGAACTGTCGGGCAAGCAGACGCTCTGCTCCTCGGCGCTGTCCGCCGCCAAGGTGGCGGGACTTTCTCTCAAAGTGCTAACAGAGACTCACTGATCGCCGCGGCCTCCGCCTCGCTACTCTCCTCCTCCCCCAAAGGAACCAAGATCCTCCTGGTCGCCTCCCTTCACCTTTCATCCTCCAGTCGATTTTCCAAAGTTTCCGTTTCCACGTAGCGACATGAGAACAACACGGCTAAAGCTGTTCACCTTCAGAGGCCTGTCACAATTCCTAATAAATCCTCAGCTCTCATGGAATGTCACACTTCCTGGAACTTCATAGCTGGCAGCCATCTTGGTAGGCAGTTGCTATGACAACAACAAACAAGCCACAAGCTTAGAATTAGCTCTCACCTTGTTGGTATCTAACTTTTACTTTACAACTTCTTGAGTCCTCTGCCCTCCTCTGTGTAATACGAAGATAAATATCAGTGATATTTACTGTAGTACTTACTGCTGAGCTATGTTAGCTACATTAGCTTAGCCAACGTAGCTTTTATCAGCTAAGGCGGACATGTAGCCTACATGTTCTCACTCTGTTCACCAGAACCTTGTTGTTCACATGAAGAGTTATTACATCCTTTATAAATCCGTTTAAACATCGAAGCTCCTCCTGGCTGCAAACACTTCCTGTTCACTAGTTAGTCGCAGAGATCGGAGGCAGCTTCATGTTTCCATCCCATCTGCAGACATTCTGTCCAGCTTTTTTCTATAAGCTTTTATTTTGTTGACTTGGAAGCCATCCGCTCGCCTACCAAGATGGCGGCGATCACTTCCAGGTCAGACTTGTGGAACGATAAATTGTCCCAGAAGTTATTGCAATAAATGATCATTTTCTTGTTTTGAGGCCATTTACAACCTAAACATCAGGAATGGCAGAGTAATAATGCAAGAACAGGTGATCAAAGATCAATAAACTTTCAGTTCTAATGATCTGGAAGACATTTTAAATACCTAAAATAAATAAACCAGACAAGAGAAGCAAATAAAATGAATTATGAAATCACTGTAAACAAAAACAGGCTGAAGACTTTTGGTAGGAAAATTATGCAAATGGAGATTATTGAGTTCATTTCAATGTGATTTATTGATTATTGTGACCGGCCTGCTGACAGGTGCAAATGATTATTGTTTATATGATGAATTATTCTGATATGTTAAATTATTCATTTTGGCAACATTCAAGAGAATCAGAGCAAATGTGTCATTTTAACAGTTTTTATTCACATACACTCCTGTTAAAATATATATTGAATTATAATGTGGCAAAAGGTGAAAAGACTTTTCATGATCTTCTTGTTTTGGCTGAAACCGTTTGAGTTCGGTTTGGTTTCAGGACGGTTCCTCTCAGAGTCGGTGCTCACTTTGTAACCTTAAGATGAATTATTCATGTTTTTCATGTTATTATCTGTTCTGGACCCGTCTGACCAGCAGGACCTTCGATTCCTGGGAACAGTATTCCTATCTTTGTTTGTGTTTCCAGAGGAGGTAAAGCAGACTCCCAAGTCATTTCTTTTTAGCACTTTTAGGCTTTTATTCTCCAGCTTCACCTGTTACATTTTTACATTTTTTTTTTTACTTTTTGTGTATGAATCTCTTGTCATTTTTAAGGTCATATTTCTTTAAGATTTGTTTTTCTCTGCAGCTCCGCAAACTAATCTGTGACCGATGGGTACTATTATATTGCATTGTCTTGTAAAGTTTTATATTATAATAAATAACTTTTGTATGTTTTTATGGAATAAAAAGGTAAATTCTTTTTGAAAAAAAATATTATAGTTTCCCATTTTTTCTAAAAGCAATATGTTTCTTGTCTTTTTGTGGTCCAGTATTCCTGCAGAAGCCTTCAAACTATATTTTGTGTTCAGTCATGCATGTTCCAACTGTAATGTTACATTTCCAGATGAAGCTTTTCAGTTGTTTTCTCGCAGCTTCTGACTGCAGTAAGTTTAGGCTGAGCTTTTGTTCCATCCTTCTCCAGCAGATGGCGCTGTTGTGGTTAAAGGTTCAGGCCGCAGGCAGAAACTGGAAAATGTCTTTGTACTTCATGCTTTGATCCCTCTGATGTATGGTTTTTGTTTGATGTTATTAAAAATGTTTTTTTTTATGTTTAAGGCTGCAGGCTTATTTTTTCTTCAATGGGGATAGTTGTAAATAAAGAAATATTGCATTTCTTCTCCAACTCAAATTTCTCATTTTTAAACTGAGCACCAAAACTGAGCTTCGACACTGGAGAGATGGATTTGTAAAAAGGTAAATTACTGAAGTTATTTAATAGAAACTAAACTAACAGAAGGAACTGCACTTTAAATCTGTAGAACTGCCACTGAAACAGTACAATGGATAAAATCTGATCTAATTTTACTTTCAAAACAAAATGATGTCCTAATAATCAGCCGATTATCTGGACCACTGATGTTCCTGTTGTACATTTGCATCTTAAACTACCAGAAGTCGTTTTATTTTATATATAGTAATCACAACACATTACAGATGAAAAATAAATGCAACTATATAAAAGCTTATTGCCTCGGTAAGCAGCTGCATGACTGAAGGACATTTAGAGAAACTGCTCAACTGAGACTGAAGAGTCCAAACAGAAAGACGACGCCACATTCATTTGAAAGGTTTTATTAACTCCTTCAGTGCGTTTATCCAGCTAAAAAACAAAACCCAGCATCACAGCTAAGCTGAATGTGTCCAATTTAACACACAAATTGATGAGTCGACGCTGTGATGGAGGTGAAAACGCAAAAACATTTAGCTGCTTCCAACTTCATTTCTCCTACCAACGAGTCGCCTTCCAGGTTTAAACAAAGCCAATCGGAGCAAAAATCACATTCACCCTCGTTTTTCCATTGTCAAAAATGTAACTTTATTCAAGTCAATGAACCTAAAATAATAATCTCCAGTAAAAAAAAATAGACAACTAGAGCAACTAAAAATAAGGATAATCTGGAAGGAGGGATATCGTTTCTTTTCTTCTTCGAGGATACAAAGCCATGAGAACAGGACTGCGTGTCATGTAGATCCACAATATGAGTGTGTGAAAACAGTAATAAGCATTTTATCTTTAAATTAATGACACCACACAGGCAGGTTAAATGGTCATGCTATTATTGAGATACAGAAATGAAGGGAACTAGAGAGCAAAGTGGCTGTCAATATCCTAAAAGTAAAATATTAACAAGTATGAACAACGCCAGTGCAACCAGTAAGCAGGGACAATCCTCTCAGTGTGGTAGTGTTGGCAGGATTCTCCGCTTTATTTTTCTTCACACCACTGGTTCTCTTTGCGTACCTGCGCACAAAACAACCGGCAGGTGAACTCTTGTTTTGCCTGGAGCGAATAAAATGATCTCATTTTATGTTTTAATACATAACAGTAAGTACCTGGGCCTCCTCCTCCTCTGTGAAATCATTTTTGATGTTGAAAGTCTTCCTGATCTCTTCTGGGGTTTTGCCTTTGATCATGTTGGCCACTGTCTTGCAGGTGACATCTAAGAGTCCTTTGATGTCCAGGTAGTTAGCGGCCTAAAGAGACGAGAGAATAAAGGGCAGCAGCGTCAGGCGAGGCGGAGAGGAGATGAACTGGTTCTACAGCAAAATCTGAGTCCAACATTCATCTCAGGCTCAGTGGGACGTTTCTGCAAGGAATAAAGTTTGAAACACAACTGTCCTATAAAACCAGGCAATTTAAAAATGAAAAGCTTAAAGAGGTTGTGTTTTTAGGCCTTTATTATGAGCATTGATATGTTAATATAATTTTTTAAATACATGAAAAAATGATTACATCAGTTAAAAAAATAAAATAATAAAATCAAGAAACATACACTCCTGATCAAAATCTTAAGACCAGTCAAAACATTGCAAGAATTTGCATTTTGCACTATTGGATCTTAAGAAGGTTCTAAGAAGAGCTTCACAATGTTAAAAGAAAAAAATCAGTGCAAGAGACAAGAACATTTGAGCAGGAAATTTTCTGAAAACTGCATTTACACTCAAACATGATTTTTTTCAGCTGATCAAAAGTTTAAGACCATAGTCTTTAAAAGCCAAAAGCTGTGCAAAAATCTGGATTCCATGTCATTTTCTGTGAAATCTTCACACTGTCAAGACCTCCTGATGGCAAAAGCAAAAAAGCTCACTGACTTTGAACGCAGTAGGATTGTTGAGCTGCATAAGCAAGGCCTCTCACAACGTGCCATCGCTGCTGAGGTTGGACGCAGCTGCTGAGGTTGGACGCAGCTGCTGAGGTTGGACGCAGCAAGACAGTCATTTTGCATTTTTTAAATGATCCTGAGGGTTATGGAACAAAAACAGTCAAGTGGTAGACCCAAAACAATTTCACCAGCTCTGAGCCGCAGGATCCGATTGGCTGTCCATCAAGACACGGGACGATCCTCTACCCAAATCAAGGCCACTACTGGTGCTGACTGCAGCCCAATAACCATCAGACGGCATCTGCGAGAGAAGGGCTTCAGAAACAAAAAACGTCTTCAAAGGCCACGTCTTCTTCAACGCCACAGAATTGCCCGTTTGGACTTTGCAAGGGTGCACCAAACATGGGACATTGGAAGGTGGAACAAAGTTGTCTTCTCTGATGAGAAAAAATTTAACCTTGATGGTCCTGATGGCTTCCAACGTTACTGGCATGACAGGGAGATCCCACCTGGGATGTTTTCTACACGGCACAGTGGTGGGGGCGCCATCATGATTTGGGGTGCGTTTTCCTTCAATGGAACAATGGAGGGTTGTGCAGGGGCGTCAAACAGCAGCTGGCTATGTGGAGACGTTGCAGCGGGCATCCCTCATGCCTGAGGTTCCTCGTCTGTGGTAATGATTGGGTTTTTCAACAGGACAATGCTGCAGTTCACAACGACAAAGGAGTTCTTCCAAGAGAATAACATCAGTCTTTTGGACCATCCTGCATGTTCCCCGGATATAAACCCAATTGAGAACATTTGGGGATGGATGGCAAGGGAAGTTTACAAAAATGGACATCAGTTCCAGACAGTGGACGCCCTTCGTGAAGCCATCATCAACACTTGGAGCAACGTTCCCACTAGCCTCCTGGAAACACTGGCATCAACATGCCGATTGTTTGAAGTCATCAACAAGAATGTTGGAGCTACTCATTACCGAGTCCTTTTTTTTGACACTTTGATTTCTGTTTTTGGGGTTTTTTTGAGTCTTAAACTTTTGATCAGCTGAAAAAATCATGTTTGAGTATAAATGCAGTTTTCAATTAATTCCCTGCTCAAATGCTTGTCTCTTACGCTGATTTCTTCTTTTAACATTGTGGAGCTCTACTTAGAACCTTCTTAAGATCCAATAGTGAAAAATGCAAATTCTTGCAATTTTTTGACTGGTCTTAAGATTTTGATCAGGAGTGTATTTCCTGCCGCCATTTTTCCCAGCTTGGGTTGCAGAGGTGGTTTTGGGAGGTGGGCGGGGCTTGGACCGGGTGGGCGGGGCTTGGACCGGGTGGGCGGGGCTTGGTCAGTCCGGCTCACTCATTCCTCTCAATGTAAACTAAAGCGCCTCAGTTTAATGTTAATAAGGTAATATAATATTCTTTCCAAGCTAAAGCTGCCATGATAAAAATCTAGAGCTTTGTTTCTGTTAAGCTCAGTTAAATTTCGCCTACCAAGCTAAGCTAACTAGCCAGCTAGCATTAGCGTCTCCAGAATGTTAGGTAGTCATAATATTCTGCTCAATAACTACGTAATGTGTCAATATATTCAGCATGTTTCATATTCCACAACTGTTTCTCTTTAAACAGACACCGACTTAAATTTTATTTGAAAAATACTCATTTATAATCTTATGTATTAAAATTACAGTTTGAAATACCGTTATTGGGTCTGAACATTTGTTTTATTTTTTAGCAGTAGAAATTAATGCTTTTTTAATTAAACACTTCCAGGTCATACAACCAGTTTTACATCAAAATAATTATGATTTAAGTTTATTTATTCCTCATTAAATGTCCTTTAAAGTGATGAAGCCTCCTTAGGGTTTGTGGTTATGAAGGTTCATCGGCTCGTGTTTCTCTCTGGGAGGGACCGGTACCGGGTCCGGACTCGGGTTTCCCCTCACATGATGGGCCTGTTTACCATCCTGCTGCCCACACCAACTCATCCACCATCTGTCCTCATTTACACTTAAAACCAGATTGTTTCAACTTGACTTGGATAAAACAGGAAACGTCACGCCACCGATTCGGCTGCATTTCAGATACTTCAGAGAAAAACTAATCAATAATTATCAATATCCACTGATAGTTCAGCCAATAGTATCGCTTAAAGTTATTTTTAAATCTCAGCCTTATTAAAACCAGAGCAGCAAAAATGTTTGATAATTTATGACCAAAAGGGATCAAAACAAGACATGTGGGAGGAAATAAACTGGTCCCAGTTATAACTGGGAAATAAAAAAAGATAATAAAATAATAATAATCTTGGGTTTGCAGTAGCTGCTGCTTACATAGTGAACAAACTCTGGAGGTATCACAGAGGTCAAAGGTTTCTGTTCAGACGGTCGTTTTGTTTTAAAGTTTTACACTTTAAAACAAAAGTGTAAAACTTTTGTTTTAAAGTTTAACTGGTAAAAAAGTTATTTTACCAGGATGAGTTCAAACAAGGTGCCTTGGTCCACCTTGAGGAACTCCTGGTCCCAAACAGGAATGTCGTCCGTCCTCTTCTCCTTGTTCTCGTCGTCCTCAGGGGGAGGGGGGTCGTCTTTGTGATGGGTGCACCACTGAATCACCTGCAGGGAAACACAGCAGGCTCCTTTACATGCAACCTGAGCGCATGCATGCAGTCAGCTTTAAATCAGCTGGTCCAACATCTCCAACATGTGAAACCATTTTATGAACCGATTCTCCCACCCAGTGAAATCAGCTGTAACTGCAGAAAACTTTTCTAAACTTGGAGCTTCTGGCGTTTCATCCTCTCCCATCATCACATTTTAACTCTGTTTTATCATGCAGAAACCAACGTTAACCTCAAAACCTGTTGCACAGATTTATGTTTACTGCTCAATAGTTTTAAAGGTTGTAATATCTGGTAGATTACACTTTAAGGATGGAATATTTTCACTGTTCATGTCGGTTGGATGAGACCAAAAATACAGAGAAGATCCAACAAAACGTGTTACAGACATTGTTACTGAAATATCCAACAGGAAGACTGCGATAAGACTTTTAAACACAAACAGTGTGTTTGTTTCTAATACCTTGTGGGGACCATTTTCCTGACACTACGTTGTGGGGACTGAAGCCTGGTCCCACAAGGGGAAACGCTAGTTTTGGGTCAGGGGTCAGATTTAGGACTAAGGTGTGAATTGAGTTAGGGTTAGGATAAGGGTAAAGTTTAGGCTGCAGAAATGAATGGAAGTCAAATGTGTGTGTGTGTGTGTGGGGGGGGGGGGGGTGTGTGTGCATGTGTTTGTGCGTGTGTGTGGGTGTGTGTGTGTGTGTGTGTGTGTTTGTGCGTGTGTGTGTGTGCGTGTGTGTGTGCGTGTGTGTGTGTGGGGGGGGGTGTGTGGGGGGAGGGGGGTGTGTGTGTGTGTGTGTTTGTGCGTGTGTGTGTGTGTGTGCGTGTGTGTGTGTGTGGGGGGGGGGGGGTGTGGGGAGGGTGTGTGTGTGTGTGTGGGGGGGGGGGGGGGGGGGGGGAGGGGGGTGTGTGTGTGTGGGTGTGTTTGTGCGTGTGTGTGGGTGTGTGTGTGTGTGTGTGTGTGTGTTACCTTCTTGAGAATGGCAGCATTCACATTAGGAAGCGGGACGGGGTCATCGTCTCCTTCATCATCCATTCCCAAATCTGGACACATAGAAACCAGCATTCATCTCCATCACATTCATGATTATTCATGATTTTACTGATTAAAAAGCAAAAATCATTTCAGAAACAGATAATTAGATGCTTCACCTTCTAGCATGGTCTTGATGGTGACGGACTGTTTGGCGATCTCAACGTCCACCTCAAAGATTTCCCCATCAGAGCTCTGGAGTTTTATCGTGGGCATTTTCTGAAACAAGAGAAATTCACTTATTTACTGAGTTTCCGTTTAAATAGACAATAAACTTATTTATTATTTTATTCCTGGATTAAACTAAGTATTTACTTTGAACTATTGTAAGTATTTAGTATGGTGGATTATGCTTCATCAGATGCACACAGTAACATTTTTAATCTTAATCAGATACAGGTATATTTTTAAACCCTGATCTAAGAAAGTGTCTGAGTTCTCAGTAAGTTACTTTAAAACAAAAGATAAAAATACATTTAAGTTGCAAAAACATAAATTCTGATGGAGCAAATAAAAACAGGAGAATTGTCTAAGGCAGTTTAGACATTAATAATTAAATGTTTGGTTTGGCAGAAAACGAAAGTCATGCTTTAGTTAAGTGAAGATCAGCTCTGATTTGAGTTTACTGAAGAGCAGAATTTCCTTTTTCAACCAAAAATTCTGTTAATGTTTTCCAGAACAATCTGCTGATTTAATTTCTGTCCACTTGCTTTTCAAGCCTGAGCAAAACAAACAGAGTCCAGGATTAAAGTGCTGGAAGCAAGGTGAACAAACTGACATGAAAAAATGATTAAAGCAACACGTAGTTCCCACAAGAACCACAAGTGATCGCCACCATATTGGCAAGCAATCGCAGAGAAATGCAAAGATGAACCATGACTTCCAGACCAACAAAAAGAAAATATATGAACACTTCTGACTGATGTGCAAGAGAAAAATATAAATAAAATGGCTGCTGGCAGATGGAAAGCTGCCGCCGACCTGCAGACTAGTGAACAGGAAAACTGTTACAACATGGAGGAGGATACATGTCTGTCTAGCTAGCAGATAAAAGCTCCACTAGCTAAGACAATGTTTCTAGTTCAGCAGCAAGTACTACAGTAAATATCACTGATATTCATCTCAGTATTACAGAGATAGAGGACTCAGGTAGCTGTAATGTATTTTATAAGTTGGATAAGAACGAGGCGAGCGCTGTTCTAACCTTGTGGCTTGTTTTTTGTTGTCATAGCGACTCCATAGCAACATGGCTGTCAGTTACAAAAATCACAGAAGTGTGATGTCACATGAGAAACATGTATTTTAAAATGTTTAACTTCAAATATAATTCTAAGAGAATGTTTTTTTTGTTTTTTCAGAAACAGGCTCACAGCCAAACAGCCTCCTCTGACCCACAGCATCATACGTCTCCTTCAGCAAACCCACTGCACTGGGAGGAGCATGTCTCTGAGGTTCAATCATGTTTCTCCAGCGATTTAACACAATTCAGCCTGATCTGATTGGTCAGAAACTGCAGAGGACTCAGGTGGAGCCATGACTGTCCGCAGCCAACACCATCTACAATAACGCTCAAGAATTTTTATTTCCTTAATTTAACCAGGTAAACCCTGTTGAGATCTGGATCTCATTTTCAAGAGGGACCTGGGCAGAAGTATGCAATACACAGTAACCTGGTTACAAAATAAAACCAATTAATACATATTCACTAGTGTAAAACAATAAAAACAAGTTAAAAGCAGTGACACCGTTTCATAGAGTCTTGAATGACTCCATGTCTCTATGTAATTCATTTCCTGTTGGGATCAATGAAGTATTTTTGAATTAATTTTTTATAAAATACTATAATGTTCTCTGCTGTTCTTAGTCATAAAAACATGTTCTACAATAATAAACTTGAAAAAAAGTATATAAAGTGATATTTATTTCCACTCCTGAAAGTTTCATGACAATTAAAAAGAAAATATTAAAAATCTTGCAACGTTTTAAATGCTATTTTCAGTAGCAGCTAAAACTTCAAAAGTTTTATTTATTAACTAATTAACCCAGAAAACTGACGTTAAGCTGCTGAACCTGTTCATGTCGCCGACATGCAAAATATTTTGCATCATTTGAAAGTCTTGATTGTTTATTCATTTGTTTCAACTTTTAAACCCAATTTTCGTTTTTTATGCTTAAGTTTCTTTTTCTTATTGATGTTCTGCCTGAATAATAATAAAAATTAACCCAAACATGTAGCTAGCTGCTAGCTTTAATGCTTTGCGTTGGTTAGCAAACAAGCTAATATTAGCTAAAACTACAAACAGGCTCGTTGACAACGTGCTGTTTTCTATTTCTACTAACAATACCTGAGTACATGTCATTTATAGTTAGTAATAATAAAACTGGACAGTCGTAAATGTAATTTTAGGTTAACTGCGGGGTGTTGTTGTCAGTTTATTAGCCAACCGGTCATGCTAACGTTCAGAAGCGAAACAACGGAAATGCTGAACAATTAGCCTGTTTACGAATCAGCACTGGACAAATATCGGATATAGTTTCCATCTAACGCCGTAAAAAGGACAAGAATTATACTGTGACTTTACAAATAAAATCCATAAATATTCAGATTGTGTCCAATAGTCTGTTAACCAGGTGCTAGCCTCGGCCAGGCCTCCGACCCACCAGACCGAGGCGTTTTATTAAAATAATAATAATAAAGACACATCAGTTAGAGTCACTATTTAACGACAAAGACACACAACGTAGAGCTACGTACCGTGAATAACTAAACTGAAGTCAAGCTGTGGATTTGTTCTGCAGAAAGGCCTGAGCAGCGTGGCGGTTGTTTGGCTGTGAATCTGACGCTGAACCTTCTGGAGGGAGGAGGGAGAGGGAGGAGGAGGAGGAGCAGGAGGAGCAGGAGGAGCAGGAGGCCTGTTTATCTCACTGCTCCCAACCTGTTTACTTTTATTACCGTTCGCATTTTGCAGAATATTATATATGATCTTAAATGTTTTATATGCAGGGCCGGCACAAGCTTTTTTGCAGCCCATAGCAGGTTTTAATTTTGGGCCCCTCACCAACATGTTGACGCCAGATGATTTATTATTACCGAGTAACGAGAGTAACTAGTTACATGTACTCAATTTCATTTAGGCCTACTTGAGTAGCTTTTGGGGGGGAAAAAAGTACTTTTACTTTTATTTGAGTAATTTTATTATGAAGTATTTCTGCTCGAGTCAAATTTCTGTATTTTCTACCCACTGAATGAAAAACAAACATGTTTTAATCAACAACTCACCAGGCTCAGACACACACCTGCAGGTTTTGTTAAAATGTTATTAGTTTTTTATTGAAGAAATTGATTTGGAAAAAATATTTTTTGCCTATTTTCTTGGACAACTACTTTTATTTTTACTTAAGTAAAAATAGATTGAAGCAGTGCTGTTCTAACTTGAGGAGACATTTTGGACACTAAAAATAGTAGAAAATGACCAACTATTCTATTCTTATGTACTTTGAAGTGTCCACCCCTATGAAAATGACAAAAGCTTTAGAAAAGTAAATTTTGTAACTTGGCACTGTTTACATTATTTGCTTATTTTACAGTATATCAATAAATGATTTTTTCTTTTTACCATTTTTATGTGTACTAATATTAATCAATCTGAAAAAACAAACCGGTGTGAAGTTGATTTAATAAATGTCTAACAATGCTAGTAAGAAAATGAGATTTTCTCCACCTTAAAAAGAACAGATAAAAAACTAAAATGCTTCACAGTGAGTTTGGTGATTATAACCAAAAGTTATCAGATCATGACACTTCCCACATATTTTTTTATTTAGTCAGGATTGCATGATTCTCCTTTTCAGAAAATGTTTCTGCGTTGCGTCTGAAGCAGATTGGAGCCAGAAAGTCTCGCAGGTTTCTGAAGTTGCTCTCAGCAGCAACTCAGACCAGTTTGTCTTGTCTTTTTTCATCATTTTGGAGGAAATCCAGTTCTTGGTTGTGTCACTATAGTGCTCTCACCTTGAAGATATTTTGTACAGTTTTATGTGCACACATTTTCTGATTTGCATGTCTGTGTAATGTTATGTGTTTGTGTGAGTATGGCTGTAAAGTACCTTAAGTTGTCTTGACAGGAAAAGCACCATTGAACTTATTGAAACATTTCATTTTTCTCTGGGGTTGAACAGCGTATGTGTCACAATAAAAGTGTAAAACTATTCAGTTATCTTTTATTTGCGTTCACAGATTTAAATCACAGAATATTTGCATTTTAAAATGTGATGCACAGTTTGGTACAATGGTGGATTAAGGCCATTGGAAAGTAAATTTCCATCAAGAAACTCAAATTGTCTAGAAAAAATAGGGCCTTTCTGAACTCCAAGAAAATTTGCAAGGAAAAAAACTCAGGAATTTCCTAGAAAATAATTCTCTGAGCTCATCAAGTTTGAAACTTTAGAATCAGAAATTTACACATTTTTCTAAAAAAATTTGAGGTCTTAAAAATTTCAGAATTTTGTTTTTGCAAGTTTTCTCTAGGAAATTTCTTAGATTAATCTAAAAAAAATTTGGCAGCAATAAACGTTTGGCCCTGATATCCTCTTTATCTGTGGTGTTATACCTCGGAGAGCCACTGGGCGGCGCCAAATAACAAGCCCTTCTAAACAAACGTCTGAAATGAGGCATTTTATAGAAAAACCTTCCCTTGAACCAAACCGTTACGTTTGATTCACTGATATTTTAAAAAACAAGTCAGACTCTCAGAAACATCTTTATTATTCTAACCGCTAAGCTAAAATACAGAGCTGGAAGGGAGTCGGTGAGTTGATGAGGATTTTTTATAAGTTACAGAGGAAAACTGGACTTTGTGTAAAGCTTTAGATTTTTTTTTACAAAAAAACAAAGAAAAAAAAAACAGGAAGGGGGAAAAAATCATATAATTTATAATTTTTTTTTTTTAGACATATTATACAAATGTCATAAATGTACAAAAGTGCAAACATATGTTGAGATCTGCAGAACTAAAGCTGATGGACTCCAGCAGCTGCAGATGCACAGAATGAGGAGTTTCATGGTTTCATGGCACAGCGGCTGGTCGTCCTCCTCACTGTGCACTGCTGTGTTTCCCAGTTTTCTGTTCCTCATTCGCGTCGGTATTGGTTCAGAGTCATCACGCCCGGACTCGGCTGTATGCGGGTTGCTAGGAGAGGTCAAGGTTCACAGGAAGTAGTCTGGGGTGCGGCGGGTTACGTGTGGCTCTCCTCTGCGAGGCGCCGGATCAAACTGCAAGCTGAATGACAAGAAAGGTTGAAATTACAAATCTGAGCAAAATATAACTTAAACAACAATTAAACCATGGGTGTCCAAAATGTGGTTCAGGGGCCATTTACGGCCCTCTGAAGGACTTTGGGCGGCCCACCAACCGTAATTCAAGAATTGAACAAATCAGAGTTTGCTCATCTTTTGTGGTAAACATCATCTTAGAAAATAATAATAATAAAAAAGACTCCCATTTATTGGAATAATTATTGACCTAATTTTACTCAAAAGCAAATGTTACACCCCAAATAAAAAAGTACAACCTGTGTCTCATACTAATGTTCCGTTTCTAAATTTTTATCAAAAATTCTCCTTTTTATTTCAATAAAAATGTTCATTATTTAGTTTATTATTGAGCAGATGAAGTTAAAAAAGGTACAAAAGGTTTGCTTCTAAAATGCTATAAAAATGATAAAAGTTCTCATGGCTCAAAGTTTGGACTCAACTGACTGAAGCAAAGCATCTCGTCTCATTTTAAACGTTTTGTCTTAACAAAATGCACCAGCAGGATCACGCTAGATTATTTTTGTACTTACAAGGAGTATTTGAGCATGTCGTCTAACTCCATGATGGCCGCCTGGTTGCCACAGCGATAGCAGTAGTTGGGAGCGCTAAAAATTGTCACCACATTCCTCTCATGACACCAGTTGTATCCCTGAATGAAGCAGATGCATTTTTAACCCAAAACACAGAACAACGTTTCAAATGTACCTATTTTATTGGCAGGTTGCAACTGTGAAGACTTAATGAATTTACTGGGATTTTATGTGATCAGAAAGCAGCGGATCACTGTGAAAACCTTACAAGAACTGTTTAATCAGATTGATTGATTACTGAATTCATTTGTGAATTGTTTTACATCTTTAGATGCATTTCTACTATTGTATTAAAAATTTAAGAGGTTAACTGAAAAATCTGGGTTTTTACCCAATTAATCAATTTCTAAAGTTTTTTTACAGGATATTGATCCTGTGAACAAACTGGATATAAATCCATTTAAAGATTTCCTAATGAGACGACTGGACTTTACTGAGGGGATCAGGGTAAAATACTGCTGAAGTATCATCTGTTACAAACAAGCTGGACTTTGTGTTGGTCTTAAACATGAAACTTGACTGTTTGGTGTCAGGGAACAGAACCGGACCTCCATGACCAGCTGGTGGGCTCGGGACACCAGCGTGAGGCGGTTTGCGTGGTTGAACGTCTCCGAGATGTCCTGGCCGAACGTGTAGCCGGCTCCGCGGGGCGAGATGCCCCAGCCGCCGCGGTCGTCAGGATCTGACCAGAGCAGGTCGCACATGGGGCCCTGGACGCAACGGAGCCAAACGGTCAAGACTCTCAGAAAATACAGGGATTAAAGGAACAATCTTAGAAACTTCCTAGAAAAACATCTGGATCCAAGCTACAAAAGTCAAAACATTGAAGTGAAATGCTGAAATTTTGAGATCAATTTCAAAGTTTCTATTAAAAAAATTAGAAAATTTTTTAGAAAAAAAAAAAATATATAGAAATTTTGCTTAATCTCAAAAAGTTTGTAGAAGAAAACATAAAAATTTCTGAGCTCCAAATAAAAATTTTCAAGAAAAACTTCAAAAATAAAGATTAATATCAGAAATATTCTACAAAAAAAGTGGAAATTTCAGAGCTACAAAAGTCAAAAATGTCTGACTTTCTGAGCTGAAAGTGTTTTTCTCCATCACCAGACACCATCAGTTACATTCACACTGAGCTCTTGCTGTGAAATCTGATATTTTTCACCTGGTGGTTCACATTCCCAAATATATGCAACTTGTATTTCATCTCCCAATCTGAGCTGCAAACAACCTACAAGTGTCCTGCCTGCCCAGCAGAGGGCGCAATAACAACACACAGAGCATGCTCAGGGCTTGGCCAACCGCCACAAAGCATGACCGAAGCCTAAATTACAATTTCAGATCAAATGCAATAGTTTCCCATCAGTGTGATATTAGTATGTACACATTCAGATGACTTTACCTCATGTGGTACTTCCTGTAGCCGGTCCAGAGCCCTGATGTGGTCCAGGGTGTCGATAGACGGGGACAGGCCTCCATGAAGGCAGAAAATCTGAGCGCAACACAGAACAACATGTCTGAATCTTTACTTAATGATGAGTTACCAGAGGCAGGAAGAGCAGACAAAACGTTACTCAAGTAAGAGTAAAGATACTTCATAATAAAAATACTCATGTAAATGTAAAAAGTACATTGCAGTAAAAATACTTGTAAAAGTACATTTTCTGAAAAAACGATTCAACTGTAACTAAACCTGAGCCGATATCGGGTCGCCTGGCTCCTCAGGTGGGATAACGCAGCGGCTCTCACCTGAGAGTCGACCAGCGCGGTGAGCGGCAGGTAGTCGAACAGGTCGGTGAAGTACTTCCACACGTTGGCGTTCCCGTATTTCCTTAAGCACTCGTCGTAGAAACCGTAGACCTGCGTGATCTGTCTGCTCTCGTGGTTTCCCCTCAGGATCGTTATTCGCTCCCGGAATCGTACCTGAGACACCAAGAGGAAAAAATATCCTTTAGAAAACCATGTTTCTCCACAGTCCGCAGGAGAAACCTCCGGTGCGTACCCACCTTCAGAGCTACGAGCAGAGAGACGGTTTCTACGGAGTAGTATCCTCTGTCCACGTAGTCGCCCATGAACAGGTAGTTGGTGTCGGGGGATTTCCCTCCGATCTTGAACAGCTCCATCAGGTCGTGGAACTGGCCGTGAACGTCGCCGCACACCGTCACCGGGCAGCGCACCTCCTGGACGTTCGACTCTTTGGTCAGGATCTCCTTCGCCTGCAGGAGGAAAATCTGTGGCTTTAAACATCAACAACAGAGAGCCCAACGTGTGGCCCAGGGGCCATTTGTGGCCCTTGGACTGATTCTGTGCGGCCCTGAAGTATAAAACAAAGACTTTTTATTTCATTTAGGGTAAAATTATTACCAACATAATTTTCTACCATGAAAAATGTTCCTTACAACACAAATATTCATCTTTTTATGATTACTAGAACAGCGTTTATCCAGAGACTTTTACTGAAAAACCGACTCAGATTTAACTTAATAAAACTTTTGGAAAGGAAGTGACCCACATCCTGTTTTAGTAACTGAGAATAAATTTGTTCAATGGAGCCCAAAGGAAACTGGAAACTAGATTTCTTTATTTTGATTTAGTAAACGTATAAAATCCTTCCTGAGCTTTGGATCCATGATAAATAAACTCCATTTTGAACAAAAAAATAAACAAATCTGACAACTTTATTTGCTTGACTTTAGTTTTCTTTTTATTTATTTATTTTCAAATTTAATGTGATGATTTGGCCTAAAGTGACAATTTTAGCTTCACCTGGTTGAATCCAATTAATTGTTTAATAGATAAATTAGTCAACAAATGATCGAGCGATTGCTAAAGAACAGCTCTGCATTTTAGGTAAGAAAATGTTTACTCTCTTATTCCAAAAAGTATTTGAATTATTTGCATTTTTAATGCATTTCTAAAACTGTATAAGAAAGGCTAAAGCATTTCTGCAGAATGTCACCATTAAAAAATATCTAATTAATCGACAGAACAATAAATCCTAAAATAAGAGTTATTTGCAGCTCATTGCTGTTTTATTGGTAGTTTATTCCAGCCAGGAGCTGCAGCAGCCTCCCGCTGCAGCGGCCTCCCGCTGCAGCAGCCTCCCGCTGCAGCAGCCTCCCGCTGCAGCAGCCTCCCTCCCGCTGCAGCAGCCTCCCGCTGCAGCAGCCTCCCGCTGCAGCAGCCTCCCGCTGCAGCAGCCTCCCTCCCGCTGCAGCAGCCTCCCTCCCGCTGCAGCAGCCTCCCTCCCGCTGCAGCAGCCTCCCGCTGCAGCAGCCTCCCGCTGCAGCTGCATGACTCAGCGTGTGGCTGCAGCGTCGCCTCACTGAGAGCGAGACAGAAAATAAAATCATTCATGCTTTAAATACACACAACCCTGATCCATTCAGCTCCATTTAAAAGCTTTACATTTAACTGGGTTACCATGACAACGTTTTCAATTTCAAGAAAAATAAAGTTGATTATTTTTATTAGAAATTAAAACAAGCTCAATAATTTACATTTTCCTGATTTATTTTCTCTTTTTTGGCTGATAAAAGTCCAGTTTTAATGTTCATTAGACTTTCATTAGTTTATTGATATTTGAGAATTTGTTCTTCATTATTTCCATTGTGTTACTAATTGTCTCCAAACAGCAATATTATCATTTAGAACAATAAAACTTGTTATTGTGACCGGCCTTCCCACAAACACCATGAGTACTGAAACAAATGGCTCACTGCTCATGTCTGATTCGCTCAAACAAACGTCTCCACTGGTTTCTCTAAGATAATTTGCGTTGTTGGATGGTTCTCATGGATCGGCTGCAGACGCAGAGCTTTCCCTGGCCGGCCGCCAGCGGACGGTCCAGACGGTCAGCAGGCCTGCAGCGCTGCACAAACCTGACCTACATTGTACGTGCACGCTCCACGTGCGCACACGTACATCAGTCTGTGAGAATATTCTGGATGCACCAGAGTGGAGCAGCGATGAGATTAAAGAAACAGATAAGTGGGTCACGTCGGTCTGATCCATTTTCCTTCGGTTTCTAACTTCAAGTTAAACAATGAAATTAAAAAACAGTCATGAAGCAGAAAACAATCTTTGGGGCTGCAACTATCTACTATCTTAATCAATTTTTGTATTGAGTATTCTGATGGTTAACTGGATTATATATTTTCAATTTAACCACTTGAGCCTTTTTTATACATTACAAATGAATAAAAATGTGCAAATAAACAATTCTATTTCAAACAAACATTTTATTGCATAAAATGCAGCAGCAGCCATTTTGTTATTTATAATGATGGTTATATGAACTATTTTCATCTTGACCTTTCAAATACCAACATTTCAACATAACTTTACATTTTGGTTCATCTGATTATGTTTAAATATTAAATGATGTTTAATCAGTTACTTGAGTCGCCTCTTTTATTTTGAAGTAATTCTACTTGAGTTCAGGTTTATTGGGTTGTCTCCCCACCTCTGATGTTACCTAGCAACCCACTCTTTGGTTGCTTAGCAACAAGCTGCTGAGTAACAGCAGCAGTTTAAGGTTTCAAAACAAAACAACAAAAACTGGAAAACTGGAAAAGTCACACCAGAAGTTTGGTAGCATTTAAGATATTTGGAACAAACAATGAGATCAATAATTATTGATACAGACTGATATGAAACGTTTCTCAGCCCACATTACATCCTCCATCAGATTTAATTTATTGATTATATATATCCTGTGAATTCAATAATAATCTGCTAAAAAAAACCTGAAGGAGATCACTCTGATCAAATATTACATAAACCTGAACAGTGTGACCTTTGACCCTCAGTCTGATCCACTGAAGAAATGTAGCAGAACAAACCACAGACAGATGTTACATAAGACTCAGTAAACCTTCACACCACACCTGTCCAGGTCAGACGCCTCAGAAACAGTCAGCAACTTCCCGGCCGCCGCCGTGTAATCCCATTAAACCAGTTAAACCCGGATCAGACTCTCAGGCGAATTAACGGCCATAACAAGGCGAACACAAAGGATGACTTCATTACCAACAACACAACACGCTGCTTTTGTCACGTTTACATCATTTCCTGTCTCATAACAAATTAATTCATTTATAATGAAGTGGAAAACAAGCCTCTGGTTAAACATGAACAGAGGTCATGAGATGAGGCGACTATCACCTCATTACATCATCATGTGACATCATCTGTTGTGATATTGTGTGTCAACAATCCTAAAAAAGTACTCACACCCCATGACCACGGCAAACCTGATGTACTTTATGTAACTGAAATTATTATATAACTGAACTGGAAGGAAAATGGTTTCTAAATGTGTCCCAAATACAAATCTGAAAAGTGTGGAAGGCACATTCTGACCCCACAGGTCCCCCATAACAAACTTTTGCTGGTTTCTAAATTGTCCAAGAAGTTATTTCAATAAGTAATGTTATTTTATCCAAAATAAAACAACAGAAACAAACTGATTAGGAATTTTAAACAACATTTTCTTTCAAAAGAAATTAATTAAGGCTGAAAGATTTTATTATTAAAGTTTTTGGTTGAAAGAGAGAAACGATAAATCATGCCAATAGGAACTGTCAAGATAATTTTTATTCATAATGCAATTAATTGATTGTTTATTGTGACAACTTATAATTACAGCTCTAGATATTTCCAAGTATGTGAAGACTGAATATTTTGCCCATTTTTTTTTTGTAAAACGCTGAAGTCTAACCATACACTAGGTTTTGTATTGACGCCATTCGAACGTGTAACTATAGTTTGACCATCACCGTATTTAACCCTGGTGTGTTAAAAACATTCACACGTCTGTGGATTTACATTTGGGAGCTGAAGTTTGCAGGTCTATGAAGAACAGAAACAGATTTTCTAAACACAAGATGATTCAGATCAAGACTGAAAACTAAAACTATGAAACACAGTCGGTTTAATTTGAACAGAAAACAGACAGAGAGGATGAAGCTCCTTCATTACATCTAACTGACAAACACAATCTAATTTCCAGCCAGCAGAGGATTGTCTTCTTTTAAATTACATTAAAGGTAATTAAATAACAGATATTTAGTTTCCCTTCCTACATCTTGTCAAACACTGAAACATGTCAAATTTAATTTTCTATTTCTTTTTGTGCAGATAGAGAGAGCCCTGGGGCTGTGAGGGTTTATTTTTGGGGGGAGGGTAGAAAGAAGGATTCATTTTATGTTCATTATTATCTATTTTCTTCCATTTTTCATGTTTTTTCTTTGGGGGTTTTTTCAGTAATGTCTGTATAGCAGAAAATTCTGCTAAAAATATTTGGGAGGTGTGGGGGGGGTAACTAAATAACAAACCAGAACTCCCAGTTCAGTAAACAAACTGTGTTTCTGAGACACTCCAGGCTGTGGAAGCACTGGGACGACTGGAAGAACGACGACGTTTCAGCATTCCTCCCAACGGCAACCGAAGGAAACTCAGAGAGCTGGAATGAATTGCACAGCATGTCTCATTGCTTCACACACACACCCACACACACACCCACACACACAGCGAACCGTGCTGTCCTCACTCACACCCTCTGATCCTCTGAGCAACAGAAGCTCCACGGTCTGCTGATGCAACGAACAATCAATTATGTCCTCTGCTATTCTGGAAACAGGAGGAAGCTGTGTGGGCGCGTTGAGCTGAGAATATTAACAGAACCATGGATGGAGGCATGAAGGCAACATCTGTTTTTAAAGCTGCTTTGTTCTATCTTTCTGAAAATAACACAGGCAATAGTTCATCTGACAGCCAAAGAAAGTTAATGAGCTGTTAAGAAATAATTGCTTCACTTTTAGGATCAGGTCTGTCATGGTAACAAATATTGTTAGGCAATAAGTCGCCCCAGAAGTTATTGCAATAAGTGATAAAATTGTTGTTTTGAGACCTTATTGCTAATTGTAACAGGTCTATTTATGACAGTAGAATATGATGTCTGAGCTGAAGCAGAAAATAAATGTCAGCATTAATGAGCCCCTTGACATCACTGACTTTTAACCTCCAGCCCTCAGCAGACCAAACATGGCAATGAGTTACTTCCTGTTTGCTGAAGGAAAACAGATCTGATCTGCTGATTAAAGGAGGAAAATACTAAAAAAAATCAGATTCGTCTCTCATTGAATGCATCAAAACAAAACGCTTCCATTATTTCCATTGTACAAATTCATCAAGCAGCAGCTTTAATGCATGTCTGAGGAGGGCAGAGTATCCAAAAATATTACTCAAGAGTTTTTATTCAGTTGGTAGAAAAGCTACAAATTTTACTCAAGTAAAAGAAAAGATACTTTATAATAAAATTACTCAAAAATAAAACGTACAGAATTGTAAGAATACTCCAATAAGTAACTTTTTTCAACAAGTTACTCAAGTAAATTTAATATATAGCTAATTACTACCCAATCTGCATATGAACAATGCAAGTCATACAAATTGATGGTATAATAAAAGATTAGCCCATTTTTAAAGCATAAACACAAAAGCTAACTGAATTTATTAGGAACCTGAAAAAACCTTCAGGCTGGAGGGAAACACCAACATTTTAAATATTTGACTCTCTTTGGTCCTAGAAACACCAGAATCAGATTCCAGTCTTGTCCAGACAGTGTGTGGATGTTGGATTGGGTTTAAGCTGCAGCTCAGATCGCTGAACTGTGCAGCGTTTGGCAGCAGAAAGCAGCAACATGCTGCGTCCAGCAGCCAGCAGCCACACAACAACTCACTCCTTATACATCTGCCCTGTCACTTATTATATTTTAGGATTTAATAGAAAAAAAGAAATATCCATTTACAAAACGTTTTGGTTGCACACTTGAACAAAACAGCACTAAAAAAAGCATGAGACTCCGAGAGATTAAAATATATATATTTTTTTTTAAAACCTGGAAAAACACAAATACACTGCAAAAATAAAAAATCTTACCAAGTAATTTTGGTTTAGTTTATAGTGTAAATATTGTAGTCCACTTAAAGTAAGACAAAATTAACTTATAAGAAACTTTTAAAAGCTTGTTTTAAGTCAATACTTCCTTAATTTTGGAGGAAACCTTCTGGTTCCATTGGCAGATTATTCCACTTATAATAAATACATTTCCCCAGGTTATAAGTTAAATAATATTTTGTAAACATTAAGTAATTATTTACTTAAAACAATGTCATAAATTTTGCTTATGGGATATTTTTAAGAGAGTTTTCTTATTGTTAGTGTACCAAGATATTTGAACTTGAAACTAGACCAAAATACTTGGTAAGATTTTGTGTTTTTTGCAGTGTACAAACGCTGGTTTATCTGAGTGAAAACTGTAAATGTGAAATTATCTGAACTTGCAGTGGCCAAGTTAAAGTAAATGATCCACATTAAGTCACAGTCGTTGTTTTCTATGTACTGTATTGGCTTAACGGTTTCAGGCTTTAGCCACTAATAAACAAGACGCGCCGCGCGCTGAAATCTGCACTATAGACGCCATTTTAACTGTCTGAGAGGCAACAGAGGGAACAGATGCTAAATGTAAGAGTGATGAACATGCTCCGGTGTTTTACCTTTTCGCACAGAGTCTTCACCTGACCCTCGGACAGCTGCTTGCACTCGTTCAGCTGCTCGACCCACTCATCAACCTCCTTCGTAAACGCCTTTTCCTCCATTTCTGTTTAGTCTTCTAACAGCAACAGTTGCTTTTCTAAAGCGAAACGTTCAGTAATGTCGTTGGATTTAACCAGTAGCGGTTGGTTGTCTGTCGCAGCTCCACTGCTGACTCCAGCCAGTAAACTCAACCTCCAGCTCGCTGTGATTTCACTCAATTGAATCTGAACAAGGGAAAAGGCGTCAACTCGAGAGCAACGACGTCTGTAAAGATGGCCGCCACTACGACAGGCATTTCCGGAAAGTACCTTCAAAATAAAAGCTTTCTCTACCATTTTAGAGTGAAAGACAATATTTAATCAGACGCAAATCTTGCATGATCGTTTTACTCCTATAATTTTTTAAGCAACTAGATAATATAGTCTTATAATTTTAAGACTATAAACCGAAAACCAGGGAAAAAACTAATGAAATATCTGATAGCTTAGTCATTTATGTTCATTCAGTCATTTATGTTCATTCGGTCATTTATGCTCATTCAGTCATTTATGTTCCATTTGCCTCTAAATATCAAACTCAATCATCCATCCATCCATCCATCATCCATCCATCATCCATCCATCCATCATCTATCCATCATCCATCCATCATCCATCCATCCATCCATCATCCATCCATCATCCATCCATCCATCATCTATCCATCATCCATCCATCATCCATCCATCCATCCATCATCCATCCATCATCCATCCATCCATCATCCATCCATCATCCATCATCCATCCATCATCCACCCATCATCCATCCATCATCCATCCATCATCCATCCACCCATCATCCATCCATCATCCACCCATCATCCATCAATCATCCATCATCCATCCATCATCCATCCACCCATCATCCATCCATCCATCATCCATCCATCATCCATCCATCATCCATCCATCATCCATCCATCATCCATCCATCATCCATCCATCATCCATCATCCATCCACCCATCCATCCATCCATCCCTAGGAGTTTCCAGGGAAGTGAAGTTCCTCCAGGCGAGTTCTGGTTTGCTCTGACGTTACTTCCTGTTGGACCGTACCCAGCTTACCTCAGAAACTGAGGCGTTGAACAGTCACGTGTTCAATAGTTCCTCCATGAGCAGCAGCTCACCTCACGTTGGGAGAAACTCATTAATGCATTTAAATGGGCAAATAAAATCCCCGCTCTGTAGTACTTCCGGTCTGCCATGACCTGATTGGTTCAGCTTGACTCAGCGGCTGACAGGAACAACAGTTGGGAGGGATGAGAGCAGCTCTGTGATTGGCTCCCAGTTTAACAGAGTTTCTATCCCTGGAACTTTGCCTATGATGCGAATTTTATCTCGTATCCATGACGTCACTGTCAGCGTTGGAGAGAGTAAACAAAGCAGAAGGCATCCGTGACCTTAACTCGCGTTAGAAACACGTGAAAGAAGCCCACAGCAGCACGTAATCTGAACCCCACAGGTTGATGGTTTTCATGTTATTGGACATATGAATGAGGAGGGAAGCTGTGACGTCATGCGGGAGACTGGGGAGGTACCAATTAGAACATTAAGGTGAAATTAAACACAATAAGGCCTTAACTGATAAATAACCTCTGATCTCTGACTCTCTGATGGAGAGTTTAAAAATAAACTTTGTTCATCTTGACTGAAATTTCTACCAGTTTCTTTTTACAAAATTATCCAAGTTTGATCAGATTCAGTGAAGAACGTAGGGTAGACACCGTTTTTAAGTCTGGTCACAGATTTCCAGTTGGATTTTGATCTGGTCTTTACATCAGTTTGCATTAATTTAAACATTTGATGGATGTTTAGTGTTTGACCTGCTGGAAGGTAAAACAACAAAGATGTTTAATACATTCGTCTTCCTACTATTTACCATTCAGTCATTTAAAAGGGTCATAAAAGTGCTTTGAAGAATTAATGTCACTGGTTCATTTTCTTCCCATCCACCCTTTTCTGCAGCAGAAAACCATCAAATAAAGCACATTTGTGAGAGAACTTTGCTTTTAGTTTGTAGCTCTTGGTTATGATGAAATCATCTAACCACTTTCTGCTTTGCAAAGAAAGGAGACAAGCCACATTGTTGAAATTATTTGAAGCAGACTTTATCATCTCAGGTCAGTTTGTCTAAACAAACAGGTCAATAAATACTACATGGATATTCATGCATTTCCAGGACATTTTCCATGTTTCTGCAGCATCAGGTTTCTCGTCTCTCACACATGACCTGGACCCATCTTCATGGAGCGGCAGGCATCTTCTGCTTCCTTGTGTTTCACATTAACAATTTATTAAACACTTTGTGAACAGCCTTGTTGGTGTAGCTCAGTTTTCAAAGGGCGCTCTGCTGGTAGTTTATCACTTCTGGGACAGAGAGACGGATGAAACAGAAAGAGAACTGGGCCTCGGTTCTTCTGAATTAAAATGAACATTTTGTTTCTCTGTGAAGCTTTTCCTTTTCCCCGCATCCATCCGTTGAGAGAGAAACTGCTGGCATTAACAATGTTTATTCTTTTCTTTCCCATAAAAAGTGATCTTGGCTCAGGATCCATTTTTGGCTCATTTTTGTAAAGAAGTCCAGTTTGTTTGTGATATGCATGCAAACTCTGATATGAACTAAAACAGCAAACTTCATTAAAAAATTTCTGCCTGGGTTCGGTTGAAGTGAACTCTGGTTCAGTTCGAATGCATATGTGAACGCCAACCTGAGACCGCTCCAAAAGCAGGAAGTGGACCACAGCGCAGGGCATTCTGGGTAAATACAACAAAAAAAACCCTGCAGAGTCTAATGTGAGACTCTGGAGTAGAAATGACATGAAATGCTTCAACTGCAAAAATCTGACTCCTCCATTTTTGTTTCCACTTGGTGAATACGGCTCATACTTGAATTTAATGTCTGAAACTGATGAACTTTGCATCTGGAAGTTGTTCCCAAAAATAGATCAGAACCTTAATTCTCTCCCTGATATCTAGTTCTGTTTGAGGTGTTGCCATCTATAGCTGTGTTTCCACATAAAACAACACTATCTTCAGTCAGAAGATTCTTCAGGACCACTGTAACACAGACTGCTACAGGAGCTCCTTCCTGACCACAGTCATCAGCATCTACAACAGAATGAGAAACCACAATAGTTCACTTCTGTCTAATTTTTATTTGAAATGAACAAAATTGTTCTTCAGCAGGGAATTTATTTCCTGTCAAACAGGAAAGATAAGTTATTACATAGTTAAGAAGTGAACATTGTTATGGTTTAGCATCGTGTGTTGACAGTGTTTCCTAAAAGTCAGTTTTAGGATGTAAAAGGAGTGACCTGCTGGTCATTATTACATAAGAGAGCAGGAGACATGCTCATGTAATGTGACACAGAAGCTTAATCCAAAGAAACCTGAACTGTATGGATTATTCTAGTATTAACGCTGCCACTCAGGCTGGTTAGCATCAGCTAACTACAGATTGGGTCTAAAATCTGAGCACCTGCTGCAGCCAGCGGGTTCTGGACAGAAGCCCGTTTGATTCCAGGAAAACAGAAGCAGGTCGCATGTTTACGCTGGAGCCGCGGTGCCAGCAGGATGAAAGGTCTTGTAAACAACACTGTCACTAAAACAACAGGAAGCTGGTTGATGATGATGATGAATGGGTTGTTATGGAAAGTTGGATGGAGATGCTGGTAGCTGGTGTCCGAGGGGAGGCGGAGAACAAAACCCTCACAGATGAGTCGCCATGTTTCCTCCAAAAACACCAGCCAGGATTGTAAAACAGCTGTCAAACATTACATCATCTGGTGCATTGTGAAGACCTGATGTTGCCCAACTTCATGAGAACTGACATATATTTGTCCTCTACCAGTATCAGGTTACAAAAATGCAAAAAATGAATTTCAAACTTTCTGCATTTGAGGAGAAAGAAGATCTGAAGCTAATTCTTCTTTTTCCACCCGGAGTCACTTTCAGGTCGATTTTCACAGGTAGAAAAAACAACTAAAGTTACTCCCTTCTCTCTCTACCAATCAGAATCCAGTATTTTACCCAGAAACCCTGAAACCATGACAACAACAGGATCATCCTGAATGTCTGGCGCCATCTGCTGTTTGAAAGGAGGAAGTCCACTATCACTTTAAAACTAAAACAGATTTCTGTTTATAAAATAGAGTAGAATACATTAGAATGTGTTGGGTGAACATCTTCCTCTCTGCTTAATAATAAATCCAACATGTTTAGCTTTAGTTTGTTAAACTGAGTGAACAGAAATGGAGAGATAAACAGACTCGCAGAGACAAAGAAAACTGAAAGAGTTTCACCTCCTGATGCAATTCAGCGGTTTTTTTTAGCCGCTTCTATTCTTTACGAAAGCATTATGTGATTTCAGCAAATCATATAATGAGGATGCTTCATCCCTGGTGCCTTCAGAAATCCTACCACCACATATTTTAGTGATGAGTCAGACAAACCATGCAGCCCGTTTCACAAGGAAAACAATAAAGAGGCAACGCCTTGTTGGATGCAAGACAATAATTTCTTTATAAGTTTCACACAACTCCCCGGGGTTTCATTCACAAAATATGCAGCTCTTCACAAAAGTACTCATAACCATTTTAATTTTACAATGTTTTTTATTTTTACTTGCTGAGATTTTAAGTTCTACAAAATTGAAAAGTGAAAAAAATACAATATGAGGATGGGAAGTGAAAATTACATTCATATTCAGCTCCCTTTGCTTTAATGCTAAAACAAATCCAGTGTACCCAGTTCAGAAGTACCATTATTAGTAAACAGATCCCACCTAAAAATAATTTAAATATGGAACGACTAATAACTGTCACGATTCTGCCGGGTTTGGGTTGCATCTGTGTGTTTTTTAGATAAATTTCTCATTTTTATCCCTTTGTATTTAGGTTCTTAATTTGTTCTGGTATTTTTGAGAAGGAGTTTTGATTAGTGTTTCAGATCAGACCATGTACCAATGTGATTGATCCGACATAGATACAGAAATCAGTTCTTGTTTAACACAAGTTTGACCATTAAATATGTCAAGTGTTCAGATTCTCTTGACCCATGAACTCATGACCATACGTACTGAGTTCAGCTCCTGACTGAAAATACTGAACAGGGGAATAATGTGTGGGGGTGTAGCTCAGTGGAAGAGCATTTGACTGCAGATCAAGAGGTCTCTGGTTCAATTCCAGATGCCCCCTGATTTCTGTTCCTGAAGGAGCCATGTGACTGACAGAAATAGATCTGTTGTTTAAACATTAATTATGTGGTCAGATGTAAGTCTCTTGGTTCAACTCCAGATGACACATTATCTGTCCAGTAACTTCTTTGACTGAATAAAGAGCCATCTTTTGACAGCTGTTCATGAGAGCATCATGTGGGGGTATAGCTCAGTGGCAGAGCATTTGACTGCAGATCAAGAGGTCTCCGGTTCAAATCCGGATGCCCCCTGGTTTTTATTTAGGAACGTTTGTCGCCCAAAAAGAAACATCCCCTGATACCTAGTTACAGCCAGTAACTTAACTAAACAAGCAGTTTAGTTAAGCTACTAAACTACTTGTTTAGAAAGCAAAATATTAGCTTTTTTGCTTTTGAAAATAGCAAAAATAAGGTTCTGTTGTGACTGGTTGGCAGTTGATTATAAGTGAAAATTTCTGAGAACTTCAATTTAAGAGACTTTATAAAATAGATTTTAACCTGTTTTCATGATGTCTGCCTATAACTGCTGGCCTTTACTGAACGGTGACTGTGATGCTACAAGGCTGAGCATCCGAATATGTAATTTAATTACCTCCGCCTATGTAACATGACACGGCAGCTTTAATGAGGCAATTAGCTCCTGCAGTGCAGATGGTGGCTGCCTGCTGCTCTCTGCATCACCCAGTTAGATTCCTCCTCCGTTTCTGTGCAGATGCAATTTATGATTTAAGGTTGACTAGTGAGAGTTTCCTGATTAATTTCACTGTTTCATTAAGTATTTGCTTGTTTATTTAGTCTATTCAACAGGGACCATATATAGGAATATTAATCTTACTCCAGATTACCATCTGCAGACCATTTGCACCTTCAACTGTGCCTTGTGAAAACCTTTTCCTGTCATCTAATGTGAAATATTAGTTTCCTTTTTAGTTCTGACAAACTCTAATGACAGCATTAATAACTACTGCTGTCATTAATAATTAATGCTGTCATTAGAGCTCAGAAGATCAAAAACTGCAGCTTTGAGGAGGAGCTGCACTACGAAGGCGGAGGTTGGTCCATCTTGGCGTTTGCTCAGCTGGATGGTTGCCATGGAGACCAAAGGATTTTTAACACCATCATAAATAAACCAGTTAAAAGATTTACAGATTATATTTAACTATGTTACAAATATTAATCAATTAATCAATCAATCAGGTTTCTTTGTATTACACATTTTACCAACAAGGAAGTTCAAAGAGCTTTACTTAATAAAAACACAAAATCATCATAAACTCAAACTGAGAACATATGAACAATGGAAGTAAACATGCATAATTAAATATTTTTTAAATGTACATAATATTATAGAGTCTTGATTTTATTTTCAAATGAAAAAAAGATACAGGCAAATGTTGCCTTTTCTCACAGCACATTGGAGAGAATGAGAAAGCAATGCCAGCATTTCCTCAGCCTGTCTATTAAAAGCAGCAGAGCTAAGCAGGGATTCTTTCTTCCTGCATATTTTGGCTCGACCCAAAGCTTTTGTCCAGCAGCTGGCAGAAAGGGTCACCTTTTCCTGTACCAGCCAGAAAACAAGCCCTCATAATGCCCCATGATAATATTAATATTAGTTTAATATTAATATTAATAATAATAATAATAATAATAATAATAATAATAATAATAATAATAATAATAATAATAATAATAATAATAAAGTTTTATGTTATTTTTACAGCAGAGATGTACAGGAAGTCTATGTAAATAATACATAATTTTCGTGTGACATCATGACCATCTTGGCAGGCAGTTGCTATGACAACAACAAATAAGTCGCAAGCTCAGAACTAGTTCTGGTTTTGTTTCTACCTAACTCACAGCAGGAGGTCGGAGGGAGGTTGTCCACATCATCTGACACGTTTCGATCCCAACAGCAACTATTTTGTGCCAACATGTTTTCTCTCTGTTGGTTTGGAAGCCATTGTTAGATTAAACTTTACTGACTGTAAATGGGTCAAGTGATCCTCAGCCTGAAAAAGTTTGAGAAAAACTGCCATAAGCAAAGAAAAGTCAAATGTATCTAAGAGTGATGTAAGCAATTCAAATATGACTTAATATAAGTAAGTAAATAAATAAGATAACAAGCATGTTTGCAAATATGTTTTTCTGTAAATAATCTGTAAACGAGTGCAGAGAAAATCAGATTTAAGTTACTCAGAGTTGGGGACTGTAAAGTCTGATGGCTACTGGCAGAAAGGATTTCCTGTGGTGCATTTTAAGAAAGCACAGCTCATATTTGTGGGAATTATTATGTACACACAGCAAGACCGGATGTAAATGTGCATGGCTGCTTTAGCTGCTGGTAGCATGGAGGAGGCGGGCCGCCCTTTTGTCTGTGTGTGACCTACATTGTCACTACAGTGAAATGGGCTAAGAGGGCTTTACGCCTATTGATAGCAGCAATCTGGATTCTTTTAGGGAAATTGTGAGGAGAAGGATTGGGCTTGATTCAATAGCTGGTCTTTGCCCAGCATGCAGTGGTGACTCATAGTATCAGGATGTACCTTATCATTAATGTCTGCATAAAACTGTCTCTACAAAACCAGTGAACTGTTAAAGCAAATGCTTTAAGTAAAACAAATTAAGTACAGTTTAACAGTTAAAAATGTGAATTATTTACCTGTTTCCCTCAGATACATTCAAATGTCTTGAATTTAATTACATTTCCATACTTTTACACTCCCTTGTGCATCCATCATAAAATGCTGTTTTGTTAAGTATTGAAACATCAGCCCACCTTTTGCTGATTTTTGCTTCTGATCAGTTTCCCAGCAGGACAATAGAGGCAGCATGCATCAGCTTCAGATGGATTATGGGGATTATAAAGTAAGCCACTTACTGCCTGAGTAGATTATCACACAGGAGCACATAATTATTTAATCTGTCATTTCTCAAAAAATAGAAAAGTGATTGTAAGTGAAGCATTGATTCCTATCACCTGGTTAAAATACTTGAAATATTTAATTTAGTAAACATAAGTATGTTTCCAGACTAAATCATACACACAGCGGCTGGGATCTCCCACTGTGGCTCTTAGAAATGTAGGTGAAAGTGCTAACTTTTATCTTTAAATACAAATACGATAACAAATGTTTAGTTTTAGCAATTTGTCAGGTTTTTAATGGACTAACTGGATATCTAAAGAATAACACTAAAAGTACCAGTACCTTGTTTATAGAGCTCATTTCCTAGTCATTTCTTTTTAAAGTAATAAAAAGCAAATGTAACTACCCTCTTTTCACAAAAATGTTATGTTTTCCCTTATATTAAAATATTAAAAATAGTAGTTCTTAAAAATATGAACAAATTTATGGTAACACTATAAATTTGATTGGATTTTTCTTCTTATTTGATGCAGTTAAACATCTGGTTTCAAAAATGTTTTAGAGAAAGAGATTTTTGGGTTCTAAGAGGCTGTAAGCACAGGTGGGCAGATTACACAAAGATTTTACTCAAGTCACAGAAAGAAGTAACCATCCAAGAAGTTGCTCAAGTAAGAGCAGAGACATATTTGGTAAAACAGTGAGAAACTGATCAAAAATCAACCATTTAATATTGAGAAATTACCTCTTCAGAAAGACAAAATAATAAGCAAAAAGTTTAGTAGATAAAAATAATTCAAATAAATAATGTAATTTCAAAATTAAATAAAGCAAAAGAAACATTTTAATATGAAATTTCAACAAAAACTGAAGGTGAATTTTGGATTAAAACAAGTTTGAAGTGACAGTGTGTAGAGTATTCAGAAATTTACTCAAATAAGAGTAGCAAGTAAAAAGTATTTCATTTTTCAAGACTTTACCCAACTCTGGCTGTAAGCCACTGTTATAGTTGAGATGCATCACTCGAAAATGAATTAACTTTTGAATAATATTCCGACTACTGCACATTCTTAGTAACTGTGTAATAAATAATTATTACTTTCATATTTAAGCAGTTTAATCTTTTATTATATTCCAACTGATTTTTAATAATTGTATTTATTTGTTAGTAGGAGGAGTCTTAACAGAAACACTGGGACATGTCAGGTTGCGCCTCTGTTGGCCTCCGCACTGCAACCAACCGACGTCAACCATAAATAGCGAGCTAGCCAGTTGTTGTTTTGGGGGAATAAGAAAGGAGCTGCAAGCGGAAGAAACACCGGATTTGGGGTTTTTCCTCTTCGCTCATTTAGTTTTTTCAAATTGTTTTTGTATACACAGCTGAAATAATGTCTACGCCCGCAAGGAGACGGCTAATGAGGGATTTTAAAAGGTAAAGTAGCCGTATGTGGAAGCTACTGCTTCTTATTTAGCCGACGGAGCTAGGTGGCTAACACGGTTAGCTTAGCGTTAGCTCCGGTTTACGACAATACTGTCTAATTTTTACTACCTAAAACGCCTTTCACCGAATAGTCCAGTCTTTTTATGATAGCTGCTGTTTTCTTTTCTTTGTTTGGGAATACCAAAGTGTAACGTCTGAAATATTGACTGTTGATGACAAACGGCTCATTTTAGCTGAATTACGCCAGTGTTTTTCTGTGTTTTTCATCAGTTTTTTAGAAGTTTCGGGTTCAAATTTTCTCCCACAAAATCAGTTTGGATCAAAAATGTTTAGCTGTTTGACCTGCTCATGAATGTTAGCTAAAATGAACACACATTGGTTTATTTAGCACTGAGTGGGTTTCAAATGAGCCCCATTAAAAGGTAAAATTTTTCTTTTTAAATTTGGTTTCGGTTTTTTCTGGCACGGAGATCTCGGGGATTTTGAGTCTAAGGAAACTTCAGTGTTTATAACAGCTATATAAATTCCTGCCACTGTTTCTGTATCCACTTTAATGTTCTCTGGTTATGTGCAAGTCAACATTTACAGATATAGCTCTGTTTTAACCGGATTAACATTAATACTATTGATCTTTATTAGATTTGGAGATTTTTAAATATTATTTTACTCTGGACTGTAGAATCACAATGATCTCCATTTCTGCTAAAATCAAAGTATTACAGTTTTGTTAATGTTCTGTGTATTATTTAGCTATTGTAAGTTATATTTCCTCTCAGTCTGGATTGAATTATTCTGCTATTATTGTGGAATAGTCCAGTCCTGATTTTGTACTGCAAGAAAAACACCTGAAATTATTTTTAACCTTCTCTAATCAACAAAAGCTTAGTTAAACAGAAACTGGGTTTTTAATTTTAAGCTATGTGTGCAGAATTGCAAAAAGTTAATCACATGATAAATGAAAAACGAGCTCAATAATTTCCATTTGCATGATCAAACTGTCCAGTTTTTATCGTCCAAAACCTGGAGGATAAAAGTCTTCATTCTGGTCTCAACTAGCCATTTTTTACAGATAATTTAGTATGTTTTTGTTTTTCAAGTTATTGATTTGTGAGAACCTGTTCTTGCATTATTAAGCCATCAGCATGATGGTACTGGAAAACTGTCTCAAAACAACAATCTTATTGTTTATTGCAATACCTTCTGGGACAATTTATTGTCCTAAAATATTTATCATCACAGGCATCCTCACAACAAAACATAGTGTGGTATTAAATGTAACAATCTAAACATTTAGTGGTTTTTGTATTTAAATAAAAAGTTAATGTTTCTTCAGCTGAAACGCTCACCTTACCAGCTACTGCTAGTTAAGCGGATCCTTCCCAGAATGCTGCGCTGCTCTCTGCGGCATCCTGCGCTGCTTCATAAGAAAGTCTGTAAAAACTAAAAGTTACAGCGGGATGGATAAGATGTCATTGTAACTCCACTCTGCTGTGGGGAACGTTGACACTGAATGGATCCGTCTAATGTGTCCGGCTCCAACACTGGCCGACTGCACGACTATATTGCTTCAATTCTTTGAAATGTTTTCTTACAAAACCTTCTAAATGTATTATTATTATAGAGGGCAAAGTACCCAAAAATATCACTCAAGCACTATTTCAAGTAAAAGTAAAAAAGTATTTGGTAAAGTGTTTACTCAAGTACTGAGTAACTGATCAAATTATCAATAATTTAATATTTAAAAATTACACAATCAGGCGGAACAAAATATAAAGTTAAGTGGAAATGTTGGTATTTTAAAGAATAAAATGACAACAATTCAAGTAACATAATTATGAAATAATAAAACCAGACAAATATTTTTCCAAATCAGTTTCTTTCAATAGAAAACATCTGAAACTTTTAACAAAAACTGCAGGTGTGTCTGGTGGGTAGAGAATCCAGAAATGTAACTTAAGAGTAGAGATACTTCACAATAAAATTACTCAAAAATAAAAAGTGCAGTGTTGTAAAAATACATTTTCTAGAAAGTAAATGTTCCTAGATATTATCCAACTCTGGTTAGTTCAGTTTAATTGTCAACAGTTTTACACAAAACTAAGACTGTTGTACAACCGTTTCCTGACATCCTAACAGCTCAGTTTTGAGCTGCAGAGATGATATTCTCCAGCAATCACTATCAGTTGTTGGCAAACAACTGCTAATCCACCACGTTTGCTTTTGCCGCTGCTCTTTTAGTCTCCGTCTGGTCAGAAATCCGGGCAGAGACGTTGGAGTCGAGGATCTGAGATGGTTTGAACTTCGTCCTGCTCTTCATGAAGCCTCATTTTTAACTCCTCTGGGATTTAGCTCATAGTCCATGTGTCATTTAAGCTTTGGAGATGCTAATTGAAAAATTTAAACCTTTTCCATCATGACAACTGTCTGAAACAAGTCAAAACAAAAATCCTTCTTGCTGCAATTGTCCCAAAAACATAAATAAAATTTTTTTTAAAACAAGTTCATAACATCTAGAATCTAAAAAAAATGAACAAATACTTATTGTCTTTTATGTCAATAGCTAAGGTTTTTGTCTTTACACATAATGCAGATTGAAAATAATTTTATGCATACTGCTTAAAAACTTAATATAAAGATTTCATATCGGTCTATCAATAATTATTGATTTTCTTATGTTAAATATCTGAAATACAACCAAACTGCAAACTGGTGACTTTTCCTGTTTTATCCAAAGTTTTTAATCCATATTTTTAATTTTTAATCAGTTATGAGAAACCTGAAACTGCTGCTGCGCAACTTACTCAGCTGGTTGTTGCTAGGCAACCAAAGCTAGGTGGTTGAAGGGGTGGGCTTGAAGCTGCTTGTTATCCATCAGGTTGTTGCTAGGCAACCGCAGAGTAAGTGTGTCAGCTGATTCCCCCAAACTCGTGTAGAGCTGCTAAAGCCTTTCCTCTGCCTACATCTCCCAGAATGCTGTGCGGTTCTGGATCAGAGTTCAGTGAATGTTTTATATATTGAATGTTCTATTGGATTGTATTATCTATTGATGTTGATCACGCGTCATGATATTTATAGTTGTATAAAGTCCTAATGTTTCCTGATAAGCGCCAAGCTGACCTGTTAGAAACTCCTAATGTGCAGTGAAACAAAGTAACCGTCTCCTGGTCGATAAATCCAGTCCTGTTCCACATCAGTGAGTTTGTCTGCAGGAGATCTGGCCTCTTACTGTTACACATCTGCTTAACAGATTTAATTAAACCTTCATAAAGTCTAAATTTCTTCTAGACATGGGGGTTATATACGATCTTTAAGTTGTGTACAGAGGTTCCTCCACCTCTTCTATCTTCATTAATGATCAATGTGAGGCATAGCATAAAGCAGCTAATTTCAACCAGTTTATTTATGATGTTGCTTTGGTCCATTACGCCGTAATCCGCAGCAGACTGGTGTTGGAAAATTAATTTAGACCGGCGGCTCTGATTTGCTCCTGTGTCTGTTGCCAGGCAGTTGTTGCTGTGGCATTTTGCTCTGCATGTCTCGGATCATTTGTCGAAGTTCAGATTGTGAAACCACAACTGGAACGGCAAAACAGCGCTGAATTATATTTATTTCAGGTTAATCAATGGGGTTGTAAACTGACTGGAGGATAGAAGACACATTTCTTAAACTTAGACGTTCTACTACACAGGACTAGATTAGCATGTTCTCAAATGTAATGTTTTAATTCCTGAAAACTGGAGTATGTTTTAAACTTTGAAACACTAAAATAAATGCAGTATGGTTATACCTTAAGGTTATCACAGTAGATCTGCAAGATGCTTGATTTGTGAATTGAAAGGTTAATTTTTGGGGAAGGAATTGGATTAATTTTAGAAAAGAAATCTAAAGAAAAGTTCCATAAGCACTTTAAATGTGTAAACATGTTCCAGTTGAGTCAGTCAGGAGGAAGTTGTTTGGTTGCAGAGCAGAGAGAAACTGCAACACATGACGTTTCCTGACTGCTGCTTTGCTTCTGCAAGTTTAGACATTTAGAAATTATGTGACGGAGTTACTTTCTGTTCTGCAGAAAACAAGGAAATCAGCATCAAGGCATCAACAAACCTCATCAGAGCGACCAAAACACTGACCATGCAGAGACGCATTAGCTCCAGAGCATCACTGCTTTACAGTTTGAATACAGATAGTTTATTTTAACCTAAACAGTCTGGATAATAAGGCTGGTTTCATATCAGTCAATATTGATCATTATTTGTTGTTTTAAATATCTGAACTACAGCCACATTTTGTCCAGTTTAAACTGCTTCTGCGCAGTTCAGCCTGCAGGGTGTTGCCAGGTAACCAGAGAGTGAGCGAGTTGCCAGGTAACCAGAGAGTGAGCGAGTTGCCAGGTAACCAGAGAGTGAGCGAGTTGCCAGGTAACCAGAGAGTGAGCGAGTTAATGCCACCAACCTTTCTTAGCTAGTTATGAGCAGCTGTTGTCTTTCCTGTGCATACATCTCCCAGAATGCCATGCAGTTCTGGATAGGTTTTATAAATTTATTGATTATTTTGTCAGTTATTGATATTGATCACGTGTCTTTCTGAATATTTGTTGTGATTGATTTTATTATCCAGCTTTACTAAAACACCACAGTTCTTAATATTAAATGCAAAACTATATGTTTTTTTTTTGTTCATTATTTTAAGTTCATTTAATAGATTTTCAAATTTATTAATATTTTCTGAAACTTTTATTGACAAGCAGTGGAGGAAGCGGTAAAACTAACCACTTTTGGGTTTTTAAATGTCATTAATTGGATTTGTTATAAAAACTATAAATCAGAATTCTTATACTAAGAAATTTATCACAATAAATGATAAAGGATGCGATAAATACCAACCCCACGAAATACAGTTGGGATTATTCCTTTCTTACTTTAAAGATTAGTTTTTAATCTCTAAGTATATCAGAGTGTTTTTATAGCTGAGTTGCCGTCGGCGGCGTTTCCAGCCACAGAGCCCTGGCAGCAGCATGTTGGCATTGTGCTGCTGATCCTGCACACAGCCTCATGCTGCAGCTTCTTGTTTTGACTGATAATTGTCCCGTTGTCAAGGTTTTAATTAGTCGCCTCATGCTCCACTCGTTCATCACTCCCTCTGGCTATTTCTCATCCTGTTCTCTATTATTTTATAAATCTTTTTGTTGTGTTGCCAGCTGCCTCTTTCTGAAATGCGCTTGTCTTTCCTCTCCTCCTCATCGTTTCTTCCTGTCCTCCTCAGACTTCAGGAGGACCCTCCCACCGGTGTGAGCGGAGCGCCGTCTGAGAACAACATCATGCTGTGGAACGCTGTTATTTTTGGGTGAGTCATGTTCTAAATGCAGCTCCACCCCGCCGTCTCCTCTCTGCCTCTGATGCTCACATCCTGCAGCCGCCTCTTTGCTTTAATAAAATATCAGATCTCACCGCTAAACGACACGATTCAGCTTCGATCTGAGGTTTGGTTCACTTATTTTAGTTGAAACGTCCCATTCAGCCGAAGCCACACGTAGCTGAATATGCACAGGAAATAATAATAATAATATCATTAAAACTATTATTTATAAAACCCAAGTGAAGGTGTGAGAAAACTTGTTAGCGCTGTAGTTTGATAAATCCACAATTGGCATTTAAGTTTATTGATTTTTGAGAATGTGCTTTATTATGTCATTAATATTATATTATTGGAAAATGGTCTCAAAATAACAATATTATCGTTTATTGCGATAACGTCTGGGACAATTCATTGTCCAGTAAACTATGTTTTCATGACGGCCTTCAGATTCTTGCTTTGACATAATTCCAGTCTTGTTTTATTAACTTTATATTCTCTGGCTTCCTCCCACAGTCCAGAAACATAACACTCAGGTTAATTGGTCTCTCTAAATTCTCCTTAGGGATGTGTGTGTGTGCGTGTGTGGGTGTGTGCGTGTGTGTGTGTGTGTGTGTGTGTGTGTGTGTGTGTGCGTGTGTGCGTGTGTGCGTGTGTGTGTGTGTGCGTGTGTGGGTGTGTGCGTGTGTGTGTGTGTGTGTGCGTGTGTGGGTGTGTGCGTGTGTGTGTGTGTGTGTGTGTGTGTGGTGTGTGGGTGTGTGCGTGTGTGCGTGTGTGTGTGTGTGCGTGTGTGGGTGTGTGCGTGTGTGTGTGTGCGTGTGTGGGTGTGTGCGTGTGTGTGTGTGTGTGCGTGTGTGCGTGTGTGCGTGTGTGTGTGTGTGTGTGTGCGTGTGTGGTGTGTGCGTGGTGTGTGTGTGCGTGTGTGCGTGTGTGCGTGTGTGTGTGTGTGTGCGTGTGTGGGTGTGTGCGTGTGTGTGTGCGTGTGTGCGTGTGTGTGTGTGTGCGTGTGTGGGTGTGTGCGTGTGTGTGTGTGCGTGTGTGCGTGTGTGTGTGTGTGCGTGTGTGTGTGTGCGTGTGTGCGTGTGTGTGTGTGTGCGTGTGTGGGTGTGTGCGTGTGGGGGTGTGTGTGTGTGTGTGAGATCTGTCCAGGTGACCCGCCTCTCGCTGTGCTGGGTGTGAGAAAATGGATGGATGGATATTCTAACACTGTACTTAAGCGTAGTTCATCTGTCCAGTTAAATGAACTTCCTGGCGCCATCTTTAATTGCAATCAGGAAGTTGTTGTTGTTTTGATCAATCTTATTGGCTTTAGCTCTGCACTACACTGCCTCTAGTGGTTTGGCATGCTAAAAGCAGTGGATTTATGTGAATTGCTTATTTTATTTTTGTTTTATATTTGGCCTTAGCATAATTTAATGTGACATGAAGAAAACAAAGAATATAATTGGCTTAACATGCCTAAATGAATTACCATAACAAAACAGCCTGACACAAACGAGTCTAATCTACTAATTCTAGTTCTCTGCTATAGAAAGTGACGCTCTGCCTCAGGTTATCAGATCAGTGCTGAACTGATAAATACAATATTTGTCTCTCTGTCTGCTGCAGGCCTGTGGGGACGCCATTCGAAGATGGTAAGTTATACGTTTGGATTTATCGGGTTCATAAAGTGGTTTGTTTACCAAAACACCAAATTTGATTGAACTGGAGCCGCATGTCTCCTTCAGCAGCCTGGAGCTGCGAACACGACTCTGCAAAAGTAAACATAAAACAGAGCTGGATATGAAAATACTGAATATGTTCTGGAGCATTTTCATTGGAGAACAAGTAGCTTCATAATTATTATCATTATTATGCGGAAAATACTTGAACTCTGCAGGGAACTAGAGGAGGGAAAAACATGAATTGAACATTGATGACATTATGTTTCAACATTAGAGTAACATTAAAACTCTCCCTTGTGTTTTTATGGATTTTATGGATATTTTGTCCTAAAGGAAATTCTTCTCTTGCTACTTCTCATCATTTCCATGTGGAAAAGTTTGGAGTAGAGCTTTGCTAACATGCAGCTTCTCTTGGGGTTTTGTTTTGAACTTTGTAATTTTTAATCGCTGATGTTTCAGCTGCTTTCTGTGCCGTAAGCTGATTTTCTCAGGCGTAGCTTCTCTGTGAATGTCTGTGTAAAAATTATGGAAAAATTCCAGTTTGACAGTTTGAGAAGTTTAAAATGTGAGGTGGTAATTATGGTTAAAATAAAAATAGGTTGTGAGACTTAAAAATGACCAGCTGGTTGGGAGGCGCTCAGGTTGTTCATCTTTATCTTCATTACGTCTCAGAAGAGCAGCAGGTTTCTGTCTGTTCGGTACTTTGCTCTACATGATCTGTTTCTATGCTTTGGTTTATTCAAACTCTGCAAAAATGTGAATAGACTGGATTGGCTACGAGGAAATGTGGATTTCGAGTAATTTGCTGTGCTTTGGCGCTTCTTAGGAAATAAAAATGACAAATATTGCGCCTGATATTGTAGAATCTCTTCCTACTTTTCTAGTTGTCGTTTGTCAGTCTCTCCCTCCCTGCTCCTGTCTAATCCTGCACAATACACTGATTTTGCTGCAGTAAGGGGTATTTATAGTCCCTTCATGGTTTCCTTTGCTGTCAGCAGCGTTTCTGTTTTTCACATCTGCATCTTTCTTGCAGAGTAAAAGTTTTGTGTTTTCCTTTCTGCCTCTGCAGGAACATTTAAGCTGCTGATAGAGTTTTCAGAGGAGTATCCCAACAAGCCTCCCACGGTTCGGTTCGTCTCCAAAATGTTTCATCCAAATGGTGAGGGATGCAAACACAATCACCTTTTCTGGTTATCTACACATTTAGAGCAAAAGTAACTTTAAAATGCATCTTAGAAACCAGTTTTATGAACTTTTCCACCAGAATCTTTTCATAAACATCAACAGTTTTGTTCTTCCCTTCAAAGAAATCAAGATAATCATTTAATCACATAATAAATTAAAATGAGCTCCATCTTTTCCATTCTGATGTTTTCTGAAGGGAAATTCAGTTTTTTCTGTTTGTAATTCATTTTAGTTTTGGCTGAAGTTGTGAAGTTTTTAGTTGTTTGTTTTGAATATTTAAAATGTTTTCCGGCTCCATTAGGTTCTTTACAAAGTTAAAGTTTGTTGATCTTTTAGACGGTGAACATTATCAATAAATTACTTTATGATGGTTTCAAAACATTATTGTCATTTATCAACATAATTTGCTTTAAAAGCTGCTGTTCTAGTTTATTTCTGAGTTTTAACAAGAAGGTTTAGTTCAAATCCATTAAAGCTGAAATAATTTATCACCTTCATTTACAGCCTCAACATTTTTTAATTTTTTAATTAATAAATGAAATATATGAGATGATCAGCATAAAGGTTATGTAATCATACTGTATTTTCAACCTGCATGAGTTTCACTGTTCAACAATGTTTTTCTCTTGCCTGCTGCTTAAATTTAAATCCTGTTTCCTGTTTTCAGTTTACGCTGACGGCAGTATATGTTTAGACATTCTTCAGAATCGCTGGAGCCCGACGTACGACGTGTCGTCCATTCTCACGTCCATCCAGGTCTGTGGGATTTATATTTCTGCAAACTAAACTTTAAACAATCCGTCTGAATGCAAGAGAATCAGCAAATTAGAACTGAAACACTGCAGATTCACTACACACAGTGATGCTTAAATATTTTATCAAATTAAATCAGTTTCTATTTGTAAAATCAGTGCAAAAAGATGTTAAATATTATTTAATAATAATAAGTTCTTTATTATATGTTAATAAGTGTCTCTGACTCCATACATCTGTGTGGTGATTACTGACAGTTTTTCCTGCTGCTTCTGCACCTTTTTTTTCCTTCAACTGAACTTTTAATATTCTGGGATTCGACTTTTATTAGCAATGCTATTTCTGTGTCTGGCGCCTCCTAGTGGATATTTCAGTATTTCAATATCTTTGACATTCATAGTTGTAGTAAATTCTGTTGGACGATAAATAAAATATTAATGTGAGATTTTTTAAGTGTTATATTGATAGTAATAGAAATGCTTCTCAACACTAATGAATTTACTTCCATTTTTTTTTACTTGAATAAAATGAAATTAAAAAATCTTGCTTGAATAAATATTTTTTCAAATTTCTTGTATAAAATAAAAGTGTTTTATTTTTGTGTGCAGTCGTTGCTTGATGAGCCGAACCCCAACAGCCCGGCGAACAGCCAGGCGGCGCAGCTCTACCAGGAAAACAAGAGGGAGTACGAGAAACGGGTAACGGCCATCGTGGAGCAGAGCTGGGTGGACGGCTGAGCGTCTTCCTCTCCGAGCCCGTCGTCTTCATCACCCCTCATCGTCATCATCCCTCTTCTTCAGCCGCTCATCAAGAAACAACAGTAACTATCAAAACTCAAGTGCCACCCTGATAAGTAAAAAGGAAAACCAAATCTGAACAGACATCAAGTTGCTTACCGATCGTTGCAGGAAATCTGGGGTGTTGGGTTTCCATCTTAAATTGTTTCTTGTCTTTTTTATTGCATGGTGTGGGATAAGTTATTGCTAAGAAAACTTGTAATATATGTTTGGTTGGACTAAAAGCGGTTAATGCCTGAGTTTTACTCCCTTTTTTTCTTTTTTTCTGCTGGTTTGAGAAGGAAATGCTAACGACCAAATCGGCACGTTTTTAAAAGCTGTGGAAAAACCCAGGAAATGCCTTTCAGAGCTCATAAATATCACTGATCCTCAGTTAAACTAAATAAAGAACGTCTGCCGCTTCGTTTCTGCTTCGGTTTGGATTCAGTCAGTTTGAGGCTGCAGCAACTTCCCGGCTCGACACGACAGAGGTTTCTTATGAGAGAGGAAATAATGTTTTTACGTTTTATTTTGCAGAGCTGTTTTCTAATTTTCTCCCTCCGTGTTTGTTGGAAATAAATTCCCCTGAGTGTTTATTAAAAGCAGGTAAAAATAGCATTATGGAGGCACTGCAAAAACACTAAATGTATTTTTGTCTTAATTTCTAGTGCAACTATCTTGGTTTTGTCTTACTTTGAGTGTGCTAGCTTACAAGTCATTTTTCAGCATAAGATGGTTTGAAATAAATAATTCCTTGTTATCAATGAAAGAGTTTCAGTTTCGTTGACAGATTATTTCACTTATAACAAAATATCTTTCCCGTGTTTTATAAGTGAACTGGGTTGCTAGGTAACGGGCTGGCCTAGCTGAGGTTGCTAGGCAACAGTGTGAAATAATCTGAGAGTGGAAATATTCTAAGGAAATTTCACTGGATTATTAATTTAAAACAGGCTCTTTTTTGCTGAAAAGTTACTCATTAGTTCTGTCTTTTTTGTGCACAAAGATGTTTGTACAAAAACAAAAATACTTTAAAATTGAGTGTTTTTTCAGTGAGATGCTTCCACATCATGTTTTATAATAAATACATGCAGATTGAAGAGAAGTCTGTTGGGCAGGAGGGAAGCTTTATTTTTGTTTTATTTTAAATTTCTCTCCTGAAACAAAACAATTCAAGTGTCCATGCTTCTGATCGCTCTATTAAAACAACTTTGCTACGAATATTCAGGAAAAAAAAAAGCAAAATTAAATTATGCTCTTCTTTTTTTTATTTAATTTGAAAACAAGCTGCTGCACCTTCATGCTGTGCAAACCTACTTTCAGTGAAGATTTAAATGTTTTCTTTTTGGTGTCTGTATCTTTTTTTATGTTTTTATTTTCTTTTTCTTGGAAAAACAAAATTCTCCTTAAGCAAACAGTCACGACCGAACCCGATCCGCCAACATGAAACAAACTCCCCTTTCTTAAACAGAGATGCTCATATTGTGGCTTGTGACTTATTTCACCTAGTAAACAGAATATGCTATCAAATTTTGAGAAACAAATGTATACTTAAAATAATATGCTGTATAAACATAATAAAACACATTTTTCAGACTTTGACAGAAGTTTCTTCGTGACTTCTTTGGTATGTTTTGAAAACTAGATGCATTTCTTTTAATGCAGCAAAACAAAATCTCCTTTATTTTCTTAATTTTCGTTTTTTTTTTGTGAGGTGAATATGTTTGACTCGGCAGTTTTGGTCTTGTGACAAAGATTGGGGGTCCAAGTTAATTTCTACTAAACTGGCAAATTTAATGCCAAAATTATTTTTTAATATATTTTAAGTTTCACCTGCTCAACAATAAAGTCTTTTTAAAAAAAAAAACATGTACACCATTAAAAATCCAAATTAGAGCTTTGGATTTTTACCCTTTGAAAAATAAATTTTAACAAAGTTTTTGGGTCATAAATTATTTTTCAAATTGTCAATGTTGCCTTGTGGTCAAGGGGCCGGTGAAAATCAGTTTCAGGGCCACAAACAGCCCCAGTGCCAAACTTTGGACACACCTTTTAATTTTCAGGGTTTTTTTTTTTTTAATCTTAAACCTTCCAATAATTTTTGTCTATAATTTTCTTCGTCAAATCTTAAAAGCCCTGGTCTGCTTATGAAACTGCATTATAAGCCATCTAGATTTTGTTAATTTGCATTTTCTCAACCAGCCTAGTATTTTTGCCATTGTTTAGGTTCAGAGTAACTGAGACCGTTTTGGCTGCTGCAGCTTCCTGTGTAGCTGAAACACTTGTTACATTTTAAATCCTTCGAATAAGATGCAGAAAAAAATTAAACTACTGAAATAATACCATAAATTAACACCAAATTATCAGCAAGTCATAATGAAACAGCTAACAAGCAGATTTAGCTGAATGTGTCAATGTAAAAACCTTTGCACACTTAAAGAAAAGCTGACTTTGCAAAAAGATTTCTTTACTGATTTTAAATTATCCACTTTTTCTTTTTTTGATTTTCTGCCTCAAGAATATCATCAATATTTTATTCAAAGTAAATCAGAGAATTAAAAAATGAACAAGGTTCTTTATTCTGCTATAAAACACATTAAAACCTGCAGTTTCACTGTAAATGTACATATTTATGCATAACTGAATGCAGTAAAATCAGGTGATGCATGATATATCATCAGTATCAGCTCATATTACTAATTTAACATATCAGTATGCTTGGTAAATAAAACCAGGCTGGTATTAACTAATATGTGTTCTTATTTGTGGTTTTCTTTCCAAAGATGTCGAAACGGTCCACATATGTATATAATATTGATTATCGGCCATAAAGACGATATTAAATATCACAACAAATCTTCATATCAGTGTGTTCCTTGTAAAGTTGATAAAAAGTTAAAAAGTTATGCAATTACATGCTCCCTGAACATACAGCCATTTCTTTACATGATTTTTAAAAACTTGTAAAACCATAAAAACTTGGTCCATGTTGGTAAAACATTTCAGCGATTCCGGTTCCGGTCATCGGCCCGGTTCCGGTCATCGGCCCTGTCGGGAGCAGAACAAGTCGGTAAGGATTTCCTCCTACAGCGGGTTAAAGGTTGAGGCGTTTCCAAGGCAACCGACCTGCTGACTTTTCATGATTTCATCTCTGGTCTTGAAAACGGGCGCGTCCTCCACCACGATGCCGTCAGCCATTTCCTTCACTTTGTCCAGCAGCGCCGCGCTGTAGCTGCACTGAGCAAACACACGAGGTCAGTCGCTACACAACACCACTTTTTATTCAAGAAGAAGAAGAAATTACAAATAGCAGAAATATTTCAATAAGGGGCTTTTATTCCAATCATCCGTCCTTTGAGTTGAACCACGAAGTATCACACACAAGCTTTTAATTGTTTAATTACGAGCACATACGCATATTTGCAAAGAACATGCAATTTTTTTTAAATAAAGTTTTAATGAGAAACATTTTTTCTATTAAGAACAGATGTGGGCGGATCTTCTAAATCCTCAGATGTTTGCATGATTATCTCAAAGCCCTGCAAGTGATAATTTGATGCTGAAGTAATAAAAAAATGAAACATTTTCTTATTCAGAAAACTTGGGATACTGTGGATGGAAAAAAGAATATGGATTAATGTAAAGAAGGATGAAAATAAGAGCTAAAATAGGAAACAAGGAAGAAAGAAAAAGAGGGACTCGAAGGGATATAATTAAACAAAATGGACAAATAAAGGAAGGAGGAAACTAAACTAAATAAAGAAGAGGAGGGTCAAATGTAATTGTAATGACGTACAACAACAATTACACTTCCGGTGTAAATCCTCCCTTTTATTTAAAACCCCAGTTTTCATAATATAACTTTTAAACCTGGTTCTGCTAATCCTTAAAACATGAACTAGTAAATGTGTTGTGAGTTTTGGTTAATTTCAGAAACGGGCTCGTGGTGCGTTCACGTACCGGCAGCCCATGAAGACGTTGTTGGCCCACACCATGGACAGGGACAGCAGATGGTCCAACCGATCCGCATCAAAGTCGCTCATGTTCCGCAGGATGAACTCCCTCCGCGCCTCCCAGTGCTTGTCGCTCTCCCAGTAACCCCGAAACGTCTCCACCTGCTCGGCCGTGGCCCGATTCTGCTGGATGAAATCCTGAACGTCGAGCGCAGACATCTTTTTCATGTACTAGAACGCAACTTCCGGTGCGTATTCCCCCTGCAGCGCCGCGCTGTGGTGGTGCAGCGACATAGCAACTCACATGAAGCAAGGCGAGGTCAAATCGCTTCAAATTCATTTATTATGTGCTTAACTCGCATTAAAATGTTTACAGTTATACCAGTTTACTCTGAAACTAATCTACGGATAGTTTACTTTTCATGTTCAAGTCAGAAGATCCATTAAATGTACAAAGATAATCTTTTTGCCTATTTTGTGTTTAATACAATGTATTAGGGCCATACTAAGGAAAAAAGATTTAAAAAATGTAATTATTAGAATAAATTCATGATATTGCGAAAATGAATTTGTATGAGAATAACAAGAATAACATTACGAGAGTAAAGTACAAATAATTCAAGACTTAAGTCATAATATTACAGGAATGGAGTTATTACCAGAATAAAGTCGTAATATAATTACTTTTTTCTAGTAATACTACGACTTTATTCTCTTATTATGACTTTTTCCCCCCGTAATCCCTAATCATTCTCATAATAAGATGACTTTATTCCTGTAGTATTAGGACTTTATTTTCCTAATGTTATTATAATTTATTTTCTTAGTGCAGCCCTAATACTATGTTGTTGTTGTATAAAGATCATTGATTGATAGTCTGATGTAGCAAATTGACTTTTGTATAAAGGGGCAGATTATATAATTTTATTTTCTTCCAACTACTTCTTTTCACAAAGAAATGTTCTTTTTATCAGCTTGTGACACATTCCTTTCAAACTGTAAATGAATGAAATAAATAATAAATTAAAATATATGCCATTTTACTCATCTTTGTTATGTTGCATCATTTTCTAGGTCATGTGTAAGCTCAGTGAAGCTACATTAAATGTTTAGTTTAATTAATTTCAATCAATGTTACATTTATAATTCAAATGTTGCTAATCAAAAGAGCTACCTGATATTATCAAATATAAAAACTAAATGTTTTAGATAGTATTTGGAGGAAGCGCTGTAATATTTCCATTGAAATATTAAAAAATAATAAATTTCAAAAGGTTATGCTATGCTCTCCTCCAAACCTAAAAAACATGAATAAGTAATAAAGTGAATAAAATCGGTTCCAGTGGAAAAAAACTTTTAATCAGGGAAAACAACCCTTGTTTCTGTTGTAGCCAATGTGAACAAAGAGCTTTCCCACAGTGTGCTAGCGTAATTACGTACTTACGTAACGTACGTAATGTCAAAGTTGAAGGAAAAGCGGGCTAGCTTTGGTGCGAGTTAGCTAGCTGGAGCTCAGGAAAGCAAGTTTAATGTTATATTTCCAGACTTTTATTTGAAGAAAAATCGCAAAGAGAGACTGGTGGAGTTCATATGGAAACAAAGTAAGAAAATATCAGTTGTATTGTACTATATAATTACAAACGACAAACACTATTGGCCAAATATTACATTAAATATATCTTATTTAATGTAATAAAATAAAATAAAATAAAATTTTTATTTAGAATAAAATTTTAATTTTAAATAAAAATAAAAATTAATTTTTATTGACTTATTTTTATCGTAGGTGATGATAAACATAAGAAATCAAACGAATGTTGATGAACAGGGTATGAGATGTTTTGGTCATTTATGTGTCTTTTATCTGTCAATTTGAGTCATTAATGCTGCAACAGAGTTTTTATGCATGTTAAGGAAAAACAAAAACATGCAAATTTGATCAAAGTTGGGTAATAACTATGTACATTTATAATCCAACTGTCACTATTTGGTTACCTAGCAACTCATTCGTTCTTTCGTTGCCTAGCAACGACTTTTTGAGTAACTTGCACAGCAGGTTCAGGTTTGACCACTGTGCCTCATAACTGCTTAAAAATAAAAATAACAGCAGAGAAAACTGGATCAAACAGGAAAGGTTGTGACACCAGTTTAGTTGTATTTCAGACAATTAAAACAAGAACTGATCAATAATTAATGATATTGACTGATATGAAATATCTTGATACGTTTATGAGTCACAGTAATATGAAAATAAAGTTGAAGTGGTATGAGAATAACATTTTAATATTAGCAGAATAAAGTCATATTATGAGGAGAATGAAGTAGTAATTTTATGAGAAAAAATAACAAAAAAAAAACCATCCAAGCTTTTTCTTGTTAAAATTACTTATTTTTTCTTTCTGGTAAAATTGTTTCTTTATTCTGGTAATATAATCACCATGTTCATGTAATAAATCAAAAATGATCAGGGATGACTGAAATAAAATGTACTTTTTAAATGTTATTTTTACTTAGAAAAACAGCAAGACCTAAGAAGTATTAAAATCTGATCTGGTGTGAAAAAAAATAGATTTTATTTGTGAAATGTGATTTTACGTCTCGGAGCCCTGGTCTCTGGATATCCAATCCACTCTCACACGACAAAGTTTTAAAACACGATAAAAGCATCAATAGGAATGGAGCTTCTTAAATTACCCCAGAAAAACCCGGCAGCAGGCACTTCTTTATGCAGCGTGTTTTGGACCGCGTCCAAGTCATACAAGCCGCTGCTTTATTGAGAGAACCGACCCATTAAGTTTACGACCATCGTTTCTCACCCTGAAATATCTCCTGATGCTGAAATAATCCTCTCTGGGCGGTTTTCTGATGAGTCACCTGATGAACGCTGACTCAGGAGGAAACGCGTCCAGTCGGCCAAGGAAAACGCAGATGTGACCATGAAACGTTTGAAAAAAACAATATAAAAACACATTTCTGAAGAATGTCATTAAATTCTATAATCAGGTTTTTGCTCGAGGATTTTAATCTCTGTTGGACGATAGATTGTCCCAGAACTTAATGCGATAAACAATAAAATTGTTGTTTTGAGACCATTTTCAAATAATCAGAGGAGGGTAAAATACCAAAAGAATCTATTAAAGTAAGAGTATCACTACTTCAACATATTGTTACTCAAAGTAAAAAAAAATTACTACTCCTAAAAGTTGCTCAAGTTAATGCAACTGAGTAAATGCAACTAGTTACTACCCAACTCTTCAAGTAATATAATGGTAACAATAAAATAATAACAATGTAAGAACACATTCTCAAAGATCAATAAGCTTTAAATTCTAACATTGGAACTGTAAGAGATTTTTAATATCCAAAATAAATAAACAAAAAACAGAACAATAAAATTAATTCTCAGGTCTTTTGTCCTTAAAAAAAAATTGACTTTAGACCAAAAGACCAAACTGAAACTTTTATCATCCAGTTTTTGGTAGAAAGAGAAAAACGATCAATCATGCTTATGGAAATTTTTATTATGTTTCCATTTGGTGAAGAAGGAAGTTGCGCTCAGTGTCTTCAGAGGTTTGTGTGTCATTTAATTCAGTGGCTCTTGGTGCAGCGCCCCCACAGGCCAGGAGGGGAACAAGTTGCTCAAAGAGTTTGGTTGGTTTACATGACGGAGAATTACAGCCAGGCTAAGAAAATGAAAAACTTAAATAACAAGAATAAATTCATAAAATTACTAGAAGTCATAATATTACAAAAATAAACTCTCATGAGAAGAAAGTTGACACAATACAAGAATAAAGTGAGAATATTATGACTTTATTCTTGTGATTTTATTTTTTATTTCTTCTTATTATGGCCCGAATACTCTGAGTGCTTCGCACTCAGTGTAGTGTGAAACCAAACTGCAACACCTGAAAATTTAAGAAATGTTGCAACTTTGGTCCCTAAACGAACCGGACCGGTCCCTAAGCGGTTCCAGGCCTGGAAGGCTTCTCCTGGACCTGCTTATCCAGATGGATGTGAGATTCTGAAAGCTGCTTTCAGCGGCACCAGGTGTCAGACAGAGAGATGCAGGGAGGAAGTAAAAACTGCGTGTGCTGCTGTTTTGCTCAAAGTGAAATGAGGCGGTGAAGGACGTGGAGGAGGGATTTCTCTGGCAGCCATTCAAATGAAACGGCACCATGCCACTCATTTGTTTTTTGCCTGGAGGCAGAAACAGCGTCCCATCAGGAAACACCCTGTGACCGTCTCCCTTACGCGCTCTGATGTAATTTCCTCTGATGGGATGCATGTATTGTTTATTGAAGTATCACTACAGATTTCTGTAGTTTTCTAACCGTTTCATGTTATGTTTACACCTGGTAATTTTGCTCTTGAGCACAAACCTGGAGGGCAACAAGACAATTCTTTTCCATCCGTAGCAGAGCTACTGCGGTAAAACCGTTTCCTAAATGAAACCTGGAGATGAAGCTTTTCTTAATTTAGTGCAGCAGAGCAAAGAAAAAATAACAGAAAAACCGTTGAAGAACAACTAAAAACTAAGTTTTTCTTGCTCTCTGTATGCTGCACTATACACAAACTCGTTTCCGTAGCAACTGATTGACAACAACTCCACTAACGTAACAGGATTCAACACCAAAAATCAATGCTAACGATGGAACATTAGCTAATTTAAACACCTTCTCTAATAAGGTGAGACCCAAACACCAGCTGTCAGAGTTGGTGTTTGGGTCGCCTTTTTTAAATTTTTAAGCTGAACTGAAGTACACCAAATTCTGCAGCACATCTACATGTAAAGGTTGTCATGGTCAAGCTAGCATAGCTGGCCTACTTCCCTGTCCCTCGATGTTTTTTTTTTATCATTCAAACTTTTTCCTTGTTATCTAATTGTCTTAGTGTTGACAATTAATAGCGTCTATTTTTCTTCAAATGTCAAATTTAGCGTGTGACGTTGACAGCTTGACAGCTAACACCAATGCCAGCCATGGTTAATGAACAGCTGTTTTAGTTGCTGTATTATGTATAATACTATCACAAGCTAGTACTAATAACGGTAATAAATGATAGATAATAGCGAATCAAAACAGTCTTTTTCCGGGTTTTTAAAAAAATTGTTTTTATCTCCAAACTGTGGGGCTGGAAGTTTGAAAACTGATCTTAAAAATGCTTTTTAGCTGCATTCACTGCAAATAAATAAATCATAATTTAAAATTTCTAATATTGCATAAAAAAACTAAAGTGTTGAAGTTAAAAAATGCAAAAAGTGTCAACTTTTTTTGTCCAATTAATCGTCAGAAGAATGAATATTCAGATTCTTTCTGTCCAATATTCAGAAATGCTTCATCAAACCTGCAGGTGAAGCTTCAGTATCCACCCTGACCTCACGGGGGCGCTGTAACCTCACATTTATCAGAGTAGGAAGTACAGTTTTCTGTAACCGTGAATTGAAAGTACGCCATAAATATGGCGCCAAAATAGTTTTCAAGCAGATGATAAGATCGGATTTTTTCCTGACTTCCTCTCTGTGTTGTTGTCGATCTTTTGATTATTTTTAAAAATCTTTTCTCTGCTGTTTGCGGCTCCAGACTCGCCTGTGCATCTATTTTTTGCAGCGCGGTGTTGCAGGCATTCACCGGCCGGAGGAGCGACTGGAGACGAGCTCAGATCTGGGTTTTATTTCTCAACCAGCACCGTTGCGTTACTGGCGTGCGGTGTTTTTTCTGACTCATCCTGTGGAAATATATCCCCGTTTTTTTATTTTTTTGGTTCAGCCACCCTCCTTCCTCTGCTTCCCAGCCTCCTTCTCCTCCTCCCGCTGGCTCCGAAGGAGGAAAACAGTCGGATTGGGACTCCTCCACGTTTCGGCTGCTATTTTTATTTATTTCTTTGCAAAATGCGACATGCTTTCCATGTTGCGCGCATCTCGGAGCCTGGCACACCGGCGGTAGCGCTGCGTTTGGTTTCCTACTGACTGCTCGCCACTTTTCTCTCCGGGTTTGTGCTCAGAGTGGGATTTTACACATTTTGGATTCGGACTCCTGTCTTTGACGCGCTGTCAACACGCAGTGCAGAGGGGAGGGAGGCCGGGAGAAGAGGGACAGTCCTGTCACCCTGCGTGGTTTAAGTGTCCGGTGTGTGTGTGTGTGTGTGTGTAAGGGGGGATGTTTAGCAGCACCAACCCTCTGCTGGTAAACTACATGTGCCTGCTCCAGATGATCTCCTAAATCTGACCTAATCCAGGACTAAGGACGTCTGTGAATCCAAAGCTGACTCCTACCAAGGTACGGAAAGCATTTATTTATTCACGCCTTTAAAATGGATGCGAGCTGCGTTCAGGCTCCCGTGTTGCGTTCAGGACCTCTGAAGTCCACTTCGCTGCGCTCTGGCAGCGCTAGGCCGGCGGCTGTGTGCGCACTTTGGCAGGTTTTGGAAGCGGAAATGCATTTTATCTGAGGCTTTGCGGGGAAATGAAAAGAGGAATCCAGCAGGCAGGTAAACTGCTGGAGAATGTCCCAGTTGGTTTTATTTTACAGTCGCTGCAGCGCGGAATGTGCGTTTTAAACAAGCCACGCACGTCTGGACTCATGCACGCATGATGAAAGTTGCGTGGAGAGAAGCAGCAGGAGGAAGAGGAGGCAGCTGAACGTTTTGCAGCAGCACCGGGATGTGCATGCTCTTTTTATTTCATTCCTGGGGGAAATTTAGCAAATATGCAGCGGGGAGCGGCGGTGTGTGGCGCTTAGGGAGGCAGAGCACGCAAGCTCACGCATGCACACATCAAGAAATTAGAGCAACTCATCTCCTCTTCCTCCATCAGCCTCCTCCTCCTCCTGCTGCTGCTGCGTGCTGTGCAGCTATGGTTGGCTCAGGGAGAGGGGGGAGTGGCTGTTGTTTACCTCCAGTCAGAGCTGGATCAGTGTGTGTGTGTGTGTGTGTGTGTGTGTGTCTGCATCAAACAACCACAAACCCCCTTGTACTTGACATCTGCTGTCTTAAAATCCTAGAAAATTATTGAAATTAAATGTTTAAGGTTTGGAAAGTGCTTGATTTCTGTTGTGTATAAGAAGATGAGTTTGTATTTTATTTGTTTAATACCCTAATAGGTGGTAAAATATGCATTTTTTTCTTTTATACGACTCAAAGTAACACAATAACCAAATTAAAACAGACCAAACTTCTCTTGCTTCAGGTTAGACAGTTACTATCAAATATCTTCTCAAAACTTAATATTTAGTTATATTTTAGTTTACCGTGTAGAATGTAATTTACCATCACACGATATTATGATGGTAAATTGAAACAGTCTTTTTTGTCTTCACTGTCTTATATTTGTGTTTATTTGTGGTGCTGAAAAACTGAAAATATTTAGAAATGTTTGAGTTTCATTCAGAGTTGCACCGATTGCAGTTTTTAGGCCGATCTCTGATGACAGACCTTTAAAAAGTCTGACCTGCTTTGGCCAAAACCAATTGTTTTTGTCTGAAATGTTGCTCAGTATATGAAGAAACTCACTGCGTTATCACCTCCACGATTGGGTTGTAACTAGTTACATTTACTCAATTAAATTTACTTGAGTAACTTTTATGGGAAAAAAAATTACTTATAAATTTACTTTTTTTTTTTACAATGTACATTTTGCTTTTACTTGAGTGATTTTATTATGAAGTATTTTGACTCTTATTTGAGTAAAATCTCTGGATTTTCTTCCCACTGAATGAAAAACAAACATGTTTTAACTAAAAATTCACCAAACTCAAATCTGCAGTTTCTGTTAGTTTCAGAAGGTTTTTAGTGAAAGAAACTGATTTGGAAACATTTTATTTTGCCTGATTTTGCTATTTTTTGTTACTCGTTATTAAAGACCAAAATTGTTATCATTTTGGTTTTTAAAATACCAAAATTTCCACTTTATATTTTGGTCCAGCCGATGATGACATTTGTAAATATTATATGATATTTGATCAGTTACTCAGTACTTGAGTAGACTTTTTACTTTTGTACTCTTGAGTAATTTCTTGGACGTGTACTTTTTCCTGGAGTAAAACCACATTGAAATATTTCTACTCTTACTGGAGTATGTTTTTGGGTACTCTGCCCTCTGATTGTTCACCTGCTCATCGGTTCTCACCTGGTGGCAAAGCTGGAATCATCCTGGGAGTTAAATTCTCCCAGTTGTGGCAGCAGAAGCTCCTCATGCAGCTCAGACACATCACTGTCAGACAGACGTCTTCTGCACACACACACGCCCACATAGTCATGTTTTCATCACTTGTGGGGACTTCCATTCATTTCTACAGCCTAACCATAACCATCACACATCTAACCACTAACCCAAAAACAACAATTTCCCTCATGAGGACCAAGAAAATGTCCCCACAAGGAGCAGTGGTCCCCATAACTCCACATTGTAGACAGAAATATGTTCCTACAAGGGTATAAAACCCTGTACACACACACTCTGACTCCTCTCAAGTCAGCTGCAGTGTGTGTCTCTCCTCCTGCTGGGGATCAAAATGATTCTTGGTGTTTGGGATTCGTTGGTATCTCCGTCTTTGTGGCTCTACTTTCTCTTCCTTTCCTTTCTGCCTGTTTCTACTTTGTGTCCGTCACCGTGCCAACCAGCCGTCTGTATCCCAACCCGCCGTAGGGTGACGCTCATCGTCCAACTTCCTGTGGAAGCCTCTTTGGCCCGACATGTGCAGGTGTAGCATCGTGTGCTTCCCGTGCCTTTAATCGCTGAGCTCTGATTGGTTGGAGAAGGGGGTAAGGACCCCCACGTGAGGCACTGCATCACATTAGCGGCTACGCTAGCAGGAGGAGCAGGGATGGTGTTCATGAATGGACGTTTGACGTCATGCAAACAGTAGCCTGAATCCCCCTCTGACACACACACACACACACACACACACCACACACACACACACACACACACCCACACACACACACACGTACGTATGTATCGACATGGATTTAGACGGCTGCAGGCGGATTTAGGAATGTGTGTCATGTGAGACGGGAACCAATGAAACGGAGGGATTTGGTGTGTGTTGCTGCATCTCTGAGGATGTTATCTATTAAAACAGGGTTAAAACTAAATAAAACAAAACAGTTTTATTTTATTTCAAGTGAACTAAGATATTTGCACTAGAAACTAGACCAAAATTGCTTGGTAAGATTTTGTGTTTTTGCAGTGCATCAGTGTTATTGGAGGCATGTTTAGCATTTCTTACTGTTTTGTAGGGATTCCTAATAGACTGCTGTTAGCTAACCCAGATCAGTTAATTTAAGGCTACCGATGATCTGTGAGAGTTGCTGTGTTGGTCGCCTTATTTTATTGATTTTTTCACTTAACTGAAACACAACAAATTGTACAACACATCTACATTTTAAGGTTGTCAAGCTAGCATATCTGACCTACTTCCCTCTCCCTTGCAGCTTTTTTTAGATTAAAACTTTTCCTGACCGTGTTGTCTCGTTGTTATAGTGTTGACAATTAGTAGCAAAGCTCTGTGTGGCTTTTTCTTCAACAAACCAGGTGTACAGTAAAGATTTAGCAGTTTTGTTAATAACTTGACAGCGAAACCCAATGCTAGTCATTGTTAGCGATGAGCTTTTTTTTCTTGCGCTCATGTCGTCACGTTGCAACGTGTTTATAGGTGTTACAGATAACTGCATTATGAGCCAAATAACAGCGTAAAGTGGTGATAAATTTTGCCCATCAGTAGGATGCAGTCACTTTGTTTTTCAAAATGGACACTAAAATATCTGCTTTAAAATTAGATGGGACTTATTCTGATTGATCACATTTTCTTTTAATACGGATTAATGTTTAACTGTTAAACTGCTGTATGTATAAATTTGCCAGACAGGATTTATAGCAACCAGCCTTCTCCTAGTGTTCATAGCTGGTACTGCAGGTGAAAAGATCTTGTTTTTCTTCTCAGGTTTTTTGTCATAATGCATTCAGAGCTTTTTATCTGTGGTAAACACAGTGCTGCCTCTGAGTCATGGTGTCTCCTCGTGCATAAAGATAAAAATAAAACCTGTGTGCCGGAACTATTAACATTTTATTACACACTTTAGTACTTTGCCTTGTTTCCTTCCTGATGTTCAGGTCTTTCTATATTTGTCTCTGCTTGCTATCGCCAACATTTATAATCAGAAATTAAAGTCTGAGGATGTAAACACATTGATGGCAGACGCTTCCTGAACTCCAGACAGGATTCGCTTTAGGAATATGGATGTTTAACGAGAAGCAGCAAAATGCCCAACCTTACTTTGCTGCTTTCAACACTCACTGCTACATTTTTTTATATATTCTGATTTACTTTGCTTAGATGCAAAACATTGCACAGGTAATAAATTAGACTATCACTGAAAATAAATTCAAAAAGTGAAACTCAAACATAAAAGGATAATCAAGTAATTGAATGAAAAAACTGGCATATTCTGCAGGTTTAACTATTCAAAACCAATTTAAACGCTAATGAAATGCAAATAAACATTTTTTTAAGTAAGTAAACATTCTAGTGTCTAAGATGCAACAACATAGCATTCCTTTAGTGTACACTTGATTAATTATCCCAGAATTTATTGTGATAATATCACAATAAATGTGAATTTATTGTGATATTTATATTTATATTATATTGTGAATTGATATTATTTCAAGTAATGTAATGATAATGACTTAATAATAATGCAAGAATCCAACAAACTTTATAATCAACATTTAACTCTGGAACTGGAAGACATTTTAAATATCCAAAATAAATAAACAAAACAAGAAATAATATAAATTATGAAGTCTCTGTAAACAAAATTCTTCTTCCATAAAAAGGTTTAGTTGAGACCAAAACACCAGACTGATGAGAGAAACGATAAATCATGCAAATGGAAACTATTAATTTTGTTTTATCACATGATTAACTGATTTATAGTGACAGCCCTACTTCTATCAACTCTTCCCGTTGAAACATTTTGTTTTCAGGAAGTTAGAGGGGAATCCATATAGCCTGGCTCTTTTAGCATGATGACGGTCTTCTTTAACATTAGCAGCTTCCTTCCTTCTTCGCTTCCTTCCTTCCTGCTGCAGATCCCTGCGGAGCGTTCACCGAGGCCCTCAGGGAGCCGGTTGATGGGAATGGTGGCGCTGGTATCAGCATCACAGAGTGACTCATGGCTCTTCTTCCAGTTAGTCATGAGACAGCGGTGTGTGTGTGTGTGTGTGTGTGTGTGTGTTTGAAAGGGAGATCGTGAGCGAAGCTTTAAAGCTGGAATGTTATGGATCTTTGGGTTTTGACTGGACCAGTTGGTTATGAATGTTAGAAAATTGATTTGTGTTCGTTGGAGCTACTCCATTTGTCTACAACAGGGGTGTCCAAAGTGCGGCCCGGGGGCCATTTGTGGCCCTTGTTGTGGACTGAGTTTTGTCCGTTGGTTCGCCCCCCAACTCCAGGCGATATTTCCCGTCTCCTCAGTACCGCATTCTCACCCGGGAATTCATCTGTTAAACTGACTGGAGATGAACACATAAACTAAAAGCTGGATCACAGACATTTTTATAAGCGTATTGTGAGCCTGCCTCGTTATTATTAAATTGAATATAATTTCAGATCTAAAGTGAGCTGTCATTGTTGCAGATTTGTTTTCTAAACTACAAATAAGTTATTGTTCGGGAAGCTCAAATATGAAAAATTGGACTGATATTAATATCTGATAGTAACATGTTATTATTCCACATTTAGCTATATTTTATTTTATAATTTTTTTATCCGATTACTAAAATATTAGTTTACAACAGCCCTAGGGTCAACAATTCTTGCCCACATGAAAAAAGTTACTAGCATTAGCGGCTAATAGGCTAGTTACTGTCCACACCAGTAATTTATATCATAAATAATCAATTACATAATCTCACCCGGCTGGCACTACTTCATTTTTGTTTTCATTTGGTGAAGAAAGAAATTGTGCTCAGTGACTTGATAGTTTTTTGTGTCGTTTCCTTTAGCAGCTGTTGGTGCAGCGCCCCCACAGGAGAGGAGAGGAACAGGTTTTTCAATTAGTGCAGCGAGAAAACGAACCGCAGCAGCTGGACATGTAATAGATGCTGAAGTTCTTGGTCCCAAATCAAACCGCGTCTTCAGGTTTTGTGTCTGAAGGATTGATTTTTGTTTTGCTCACCAAAGGGAGTGAAGTGTGAGTGGCGGAGGCGTCTTCATCGATTGAAGTGAAGTACATCTGTTCTGTCAAACATGTGTGAGTTGGATAAAAGTAAATAAAAAAACATCTGATGCTTCATGTGCTGACAGGCTGCGACAATCTGCTGCGCAGCCACGCGAGTGGAGCTGTGAAGCACATTGTGTACAAACAGCAGCGCCTTTAAAGCTCACCAGTCACAATTAGTTTCACAAAACTAAAGTAAAAATAAGCACAGATGACAAGCAAGGGGTCTCTGGGGTTAGTGCAGCGCCAGAATAACAAGTTATTGTCGTCCACCGAATGCTAAGGATAAACATTTTTAATGATTTCAACTGAAAACAAAGAAATTCATCATTGCAAGAAATGTAAAAACATCCTTACTTTCTTTGTAGAACAACTTTTGATTGGAGTTTAACATTTTTATTTGGTGGATTTGAGTTTTGTAGATTTGCATGCCTGGTTTTCCTCGCAGTAATTCAGAAAAATGAACCTTTTCTTCAAGTTTCAAGTCAGAAATGACGAGCAATCCACATTTATTCTCAGATGTTCTGTTTTCTTTAGTTATTTGTGGAAAATTCAGGGATTTTTCCATCAAACCAATAAAAAAATACATTAAACAAAATGCAGTTTAGGCAGCTTTGGCCGTCACCCAGAAGTGTTGGTAAGAGGTCGTGACCTTCCATTTGAGGAAAAGTGAAAAAGCAAACGTTTAGTGTCCAAAAGTCCAATGTTGGACCGTTTCTTTGGCTGAATTTGAGTTTTGTGTTTCTGGAGCAGAACCACGTCTTGCAGGTCAATCACAAATATTCTTTGGTTTGTCTCTTGGCGGCCATCTTAGCCAGTTTCCGTCTTCTTGTCTTTTTGCAGTTTTGTTTTGCTTTGCTGTTCCACTGATGTTTGATATTTTTCCCAGTTACTCTCTTACTTGGACGGCTACTTTTTACTTTTACTTGAGTAAAAATATGTTGAAGTATTTATACTCTTACTTGAGTACTATTTTTGGGTACTCTACCCCCTTCTGTTTGCAATGCTGTGGGCTTCTTTTTGTATCCTTTTCCTGACTGATACCTTTTCCTCTTTTAGTAACATCTCTGCTAATTATATCTGTAGCTAAAAGACACCAGGAGGTGAATGTCAGTCATATCTGAATGGAGAAGCTGGATTTATTTCAGGTTAATCACTTTCACTTTTTCAAGCAGATTATTGGAGCTTTTAAATATTTAACATTTTTCCCTCTTAATAGTTGAGTGTGTTTGAAATACTTTGCATTATAAAACATGAAATTCAATTGTACCAACAACAATCTTCGTTTTAAACAGCCAGATGGTTTTTATTTTATTTTAACTGATTTTCATATTTCACAAAAAAATCAAAAATCTCTCCTCCGATTTTTCATTTTGTTTCCTTTGAGTTAAATTATTGCATAATCTACAAACCAGTGCGGAGCCATTTCCCAGACGCCAGTGTGTTGAATGAGTTCGGCCTGTTTTCATTCATTCATTCACACAAATGTGACCTTTTATATTTAGAAGTGAGTGGGCTGCAAACCCACTGATGACGATGTTTGATGTGACTCAAATGTGCTTTTTGGTTTTTGTTCCTGTTGGCAGCCATGTTGGTGTGTGTGTGTGTTTGTGTGTGTGTGTGTGTGTGTTTCTGTGTGTGTGTGTTTGTGTGTGTGTGTGTGTGTTTCTGTGTGTGTGTGTTGTGTTGTGTGTGTGTGTCTGTGTGTGTGTGTTGTGTGTGTGTGTGTGTTTGTGTGTGTGTGTGTGTGTTTCTGTGTTTCTGTGTGTGTGTGTTGTGTGTGTGTGTTTCTGTGTGTGTGTGTGTGTGTGTGTGTGTGTGTGTTTCTGTGTGTTTGTGTGTGTGTGGTGGTGTTGTGTGTTGTTGTGTGTGTTCTGTGTGTGTGTGTTGTGTGTGTGTTGTGTGTGTGTTTTGTGTGCGTGTGTGTGTGTTGTGTGTGTGTGTTTCTGTGTTTCGTGTGTGTGTGTGTTTCTGTGTGCGTGTAGGTGTGTGTTTGTGTGTGTGTGTGTGTGTGTGTTTCTGTGTTTCTGTGTGTGTGTGTTTCTGTGTGCGTGTAGGTGTGTGTGTTTGTGTGCGTGTGTTTGTGTGTGTGTGTTTGTGTGTGTTTCTGTGTGTGTGTGTGTGTGTGTGTTTCTGTGTGGTGTGTGTGTGTGTGTGTGTGTGTGTGTGTGTGTGTGTGTGTGTGTGTGTTTGTGTGTGTTTCTGTGTGTGTGTGTGTGTGTGTGTGTGTGTGTTTCTGTGTGTGTGTGGGTGTGTGTGTGTGTGTGTGTTTGTGTGCGTGTGTGTGTGTTTGTGTGTGTGTGTGTGTTTGTGTGTGTGTGTGTGTTTTTGTGTGTGTGTGGGTGTGTGTGTGTGTGTTTGTGTGCGTGTGTGTGTGTGTTTCTGTGTGCGTGTAGGTGTGTGTGTGTGTGTGTGTGTGTGTGTGTGTTGTTGTGCGTTGTGTGTGTTGGTGTGTTTTTGTCGTGTGTGTGTTTGTGTGTGTGTGTTTCTGTGTGCGTGTAGGTGTGTGTGTGTGTGTGTTTCTGTGTGTGTGTTGTCTTGCGTTTGATGTTGAGGTGAATACCTGATACCATCACACATTCTCACACACTCCCACTCTGACATTTTGATTCTTTCCACTCATTCAATACGGACGTCATGTCGTCCATATTTCCATCTGTCTCTTTTTATCTTTTTATCTTCAGATGGTTTTAAAATCTTTATTAATCACAAAATATTGAGTTAACCAGGATTTATTCACATTTTGCTGTTGATGCCAAAGTTAGTAAGTCTGGATACGATCAAAGAAAATAGATTTCAAAATAAGATGACCCACAATACCTCACATAATATATGTAGAGCTGAAACGATTAATCGTGATGGATCGATTATTCAAATAATGGTCAATTAATTTCTCATGTTGTATAGAAAATGCTTAAGATGGTTAAAAATGAAAAATATGCAGAATATGTCAATGTTTTATCTGATTAATTACCCGATTAATCTGTTCATCATTTAATCGGTTATTCTGATTAAAAATTGTCACATTCTGCAGATTTTTTGTTTAAGACTTTCTTTATAGAATGTTAGAAACACATTAAAAGATTCAATTCAATGTCTTTTTAAATGGGAAAATAAACATTTTACTGGTAAAGTGGAATAGCAGCATTTCTCTAGTGAAAGTTTAATCATTTAGGATTCATCTGCACCTAAAAACGTGTTTAACATCAACACGTGAAAATCTCAGTACAGCAGAGCCGATCTGTTGATTATTTTTTGGATTAACTGATTAATAATTGGCTAATAAGAGGTAATAAAAACTAATTTTTTGTTACAGAATTTGAACCAGTTGAAGCTAAAATAAAACTGCCACTTTGAATTTATATCTTAAATCCAAAATGTTTATATTTTGTACAGTTTTGGATTAATTACTGCTCTGGGTGTTTTGTTCTTTCAGCAAATGACCTGTTTAACGATTAATCAAATACCAAATTAACTGACAACCATTCAATAATCAATTAATCACGATTAATCATTTCAGCCATACACACTAATATTGCAACAATGAAATATTTGTGATATATAGTTGAAGAGTCAGTCGGCTGTGTTAGTGTTTTTCACTCAGCACATTCATTTCAGTTGTTTGCAAAAGCAACAAAAATGATAAAAACGTTTTTCTGGTTTGATTTGCCTCCAGACTGAAACCTGCAAACACACAGAGACGCTGTGAAGCCGTTCAGATTCCTTATCAGACCCACTGACCTCTGACCTCTGGCATCAGAGACATCCGTGTCGTCACGCAGCGCCGACTTATAAACGCCTTCATTATCTGCCGGTTTTATTTTGTAGATGGAAGCAAACATATAACTCTGCCTGAGCTCCAATTTATCTCAGGTTTCTAGGTTGTAGGTAATGGAGCTGTTACCTTTTCCTGACAGCCAGAGTCGAGTTTTCTCCGGGTTTCTGCAGCTACTGTCTCTTAATAATAGATGGGCGTCTTGGGAGATGATGTTGTGCAAAAATAAGAGCAGCATCATCTGCAGGGAGAGGACAGACAGACAGACGGACAGGGGAGGAACGCACTGCCACACAGACAAACAGATGGTAGGAAATGGGACAGCAAGGCGGGACGGACAGACAGACAGACAGACAGACAGACAGACAGACGGACGGACGGACAGACAGACGGGTGGATGGAGAGAAGCAGATGGTGAACTTGCAGTCGGACGGAGAGACAAACGGGATTCAGCAAGTAAGACGGATCTGGAAGCTTGTGGAAAAGGTCCAGTGAATCTCCTATTTATAGTAGAGCAGGGATGTCCAACATGAGGCCCGGGGGCCTTTGTTTGGCCCTTTGACTGATTTTATGCGGCCCCCAACTGCAATTCAAAAATAATACATATTTGGACCATAGAAGGAGATTTTTAATTTGTAATCAGGGTTAAAATGATGACCAACATAATTTTCTTTCAAAGAAAAATGTGAAATAAACACAAGCAGAATAAGGAGTTTGCTGCTTCCCAGAGAGAAGCTTTGATTATTCCGTTAATTGGATGGGATGCAGTTCTATGCAGATGATCAATTTAAATATATTTTTGAATGGTAGAGGTTTATTCTTGAAGACCACACTGCAGCTAACTATGATTAGGAAGACAAAGTTTCAGTTGGATTTTTCCTTTATTTTCCACTTGCCAAATTAGAGAAGCAAAAGGGAAATGTTACCGGGTGAAAATGAGCCGCCATAAAGCGTCTGGCAGGAGCGAACACCCTGAAACAGTCATGTATCAAACACGAGCGATTAGTGCCAGCTGCTCTCACCTGACCTTCCCTCCAACACACGCGCTCGCTGCTGCCGCTGATCCTGCTTCATTAGCCTGTGAAGTAACTGACTCATGGTTTCTTATCCTCATGCTCCGTTTTTTCATGCGTGATCTGTTGTGCGTTTAAGACGTTCCGCCTCTAAGCGTTTGGGCAGACATGGGACTCTCGACGGAGTCATAGTCAGGCAATTAATTAGCTCCCCCGGCGATTGGCTTTCCCAGCATGCATTCTGCAGCCGTCTCACTGCGAGCGGCGCTGGCTTCCTCAAAGCTGCACGCAGAAAATGTTTCGATTTACTTCAGAACCGAGACGAGTCGGGATGTTGTGTGCTGTTTGTTGGCTTTCTGGATTTTATGCAACACAAGTTTAATCTGTACAGATTAGCTGAGTAATTTGACATAAAGTCATTCCACTAGATTTAGGTAATCTGAACTAGATTACAGGGAGCCATTAAGTTAGATTAAGTTGAACAAACCCAGAAGTGGCCTTCTGTTGCGCTTCAGTGCTGCTTGAAATCTAAACCTTTGTGGTTTCGTAAAGTTCAACACCCTGAACTGAAACTCGGTTTACTGCTGCTGATGATCTGTTCTGATCTGTTGCATTTGATGTTTTTATTTTTACCAATTTAATTATTCATAGTTCAAACACCCATTTAAACAGCTTAAGGGTTTTTTAAACTAATTTGAATAATGAACAGAAGTGGAATCAGCTGGAATCGTGTTTCAGACTGCTTCTTCTGTAAAAGTATCTTGAAATGTTTTGTGTTATTTTTGTGCAAAACTAAGAATCTTTGTTTATAAAAGAAAATCTCCTTTTAGAAGTTTGTTATAGTATGTTTTATAGCAATTAATTGATTAATCACAATAAATTGATAAATCAACAATTGAATAATTGTGATTGTTGAAATAATAGTTATCTCAGTTAAAAAGGCCATTTGCTAAAATTACAACATAGAGCAGCAATTAAGTCAAAACTGTACAAAATATCCTCAATAGCAAAAAGCAAATCCTCTTTTTGCAAAACTATTTACATGAATAAAAATGTTTTTCTCATTTCGTCAACTGTCAGTGTTAGTACCGTTCAATTATTATAAAAAATATTCAGTCTGGTGTTTTAGTCTCAACTAAACCGTTTCTTGAAGGCTAATTTTGTGTACAGAGATTTCATAATTCATTTTATTTGTTGTTTCTGTTTTTATTTATTCTGGATATTTAAAATGTCTCCCAGTGCCAGTATTTAAAGTTTATTGATCTTTGATGGTGTTTTGTTGCGGCGTTATTACACTATTGTGTCAATTGAAAACGGTCTTGTAACAACGTTATGTGTCCCTTAGCAACAGTTTTCCTGTGTGGGAATATTTATCTCCTGCATGGTTTCTTCCTCTCTGGGTCAACAGAATAAACTTTTTTCTTTGCCCACAGCATTTCAGTCAGATCATTAATTTATTGTTTGAACTTTGCTAAACAGCTCATAAATTTACTCTTTAGCTTAACGAAGCTAAAGGATGCAGGAGGCTTTAAACTCAAGCTTTTATGTTTCACCTGTGAAACATGTTTGCTGCAGGTTTTAAATATTAATTTAAAGTTTCTGCATTTCTGACTGAATTTATTTTATTATTTTGTCTTTTGGCATGTTTTTTTTTTTCTTAATTCTTATAAATTTAGATATGTGAATATCACTTTTCTCTCATTTTATCAACTAAATCAATGTTTAATTTTAATTTCAGGTGTGATTTTCATGCATTTATTATATTAAATGATGCCCTTCGACTGAGTAGGTTGATTTGTTAAATTAGTGCTTTCAGGGAGTTTCTGTTATTTTAAACCAAAAAAAGCAAAAGGTCAATGGGGTCAATATCTCTAGTTTAGGAAATGCTTCCAGTAAGCAGAACTGATTTTATTTTTTGTTTTTCCTGCACTTTTCTTTCTCTTCTGCTGCAAAGTTTTACTAAACCAATGTAAGTTTTTCTCAGTTTATTTGAAGTTCAAGCAGCATTTGCTTCCTTTGTCTCCTAACAGTTCTTGACACTGAGAAACAGGAAAAAACTGGAGTTTCCTCAAAAGTCGAGAACATCTTTGTTTAAATCAAACGATTAATCGGATTAATCGTCATCAATCGATTATTGAGAAAATCATCAATAGTAACTGATTGATCGTTAATTTGAGAATACATAGAAAGTCTGTTTGGTGAAAAATCTGCATGTTCAGGTCAATAATTAAGCCAGAATTGAACCAACATACAAACATTTTGACTGAGAGATGAAACTTTTGTCTGTAAACACATTTTGCTCAAAACTCCTGAAGTAGCTTAGCTTCATTAATGTTTTACATTTTATGCTATGAAATGTTAATTTTCTTTTTTAAAAGTCAGTTGAATTATTTGTTTGTTGAACAAAGAGGCTGAAGTAGTTTAGTCAAAAATGTGCCGTCTTTTTTATCCAATTAATCGATTAATCGGCAGAAGAATCGATTGGATAGTTGCAGCCCAAGTTTAAATTTTGTGATATTGAAAACAAAATAACGGAAAATTGTTTTATTATTATGTTAACATCTTTTGAACAGATCTTTTGGAGCCGCCTCTGGTCAGTCAGGCAGGTAAGGAATCAACCACGCTGCCAGAAAGCAGAATGTGGCTCAAGTGGTTCGTTTTATAGGTTAGTAGGAGCTTTCTGACGGATGCTCCTAACCGCTCCCGTCAGAATGAGGGAGACGAGGAAGGGTCTGACAGACGGGGAGAAAACGAGAGGCTGAGGAAGTCAATAATGTACTTAACCTTCCTCCGCAAACTCCCTGCATCCCTCCTTGTTATTGTAAAGCACAGGGGCTGGCGCGAGGCGAGGGAGAGGGAAGGGGAATAAAAAAGCTTCTCTGGAATAGAAAAAGCAGAGACAGGAAGGGAGAGCTGATTTTTTTTTGTCAGCATAAATGTCAGAGTGGTTAAGTGTGCGCACGGCAGGCGGGGAGACTGAAGAACAGGAAGAGTCCCATATAAGAGGGAATTGCCCCGTTTTACTGCCACATAAATCTGCCCTCTGCACACTAAACCGCCTCTTTTTGCTTTTCCTGCCTGGTGTGGAAGTTTGCTCGAAGGGAATTTCACAATCGTTGCCGTTTCATTTGATCATTTCTAATTTTTTTTGTTTTGTTTTCCCATTTGAGTCTGAGTTTCTTTCAAAGACAGACCGGGCGTTTTAAAACAAACACCTCGCCGTTTTCTGGCAATAAGTTTCAAAAAACCACTTTTGACAGGCACTGTGATGTTGCCAGCAACCTCAGCTGATTTCCAGCATGTTTGGTCAGCTGATTTTCCCTCTGTATGTGCTGTACAATGGCTGCTGGAAAAGACGAGTTTTGTTGCTGACACACCTGCCACAATAAGTCAATTAATCAATCACATGATCAATTAAAACAAGCTCAATCATTTCCATTTGCGTGGAAATGCAAATGGAGTGTAAATTTATCGTTTTTCTTACAGTTTGCTGCTTTGGTCTCAACTAAACCTTTTTGGAAGGATAGTTTTGTTTCCATAATTCGTTTCTGTTGTTTAATTATTTTGGATATTTAAAGTGTCTTCCAGTTTTAAATGTTAGAATTTAAAGTTTGTTGATCTTAGATCATGTGTTCTTGCATTAACACCATGATATGACATGAAAAAGTTCTCAAAACAACAAAGTTGTTGTTGAAATAAATTCTTTCATTCAGATATAATTGACATTATGACAGGTGCAGTCCAGACTTGCCATCCAGAAGCCACTTGCTGCGTTCTTGTTGGTTGTGCAGGATGCTCCACTGATGCTTTTCGAAGATGTACGGTTGTATAATTTGTAAACGTTGAGTTGGGGGCGTGGCCAGCAGCAGCTTGTCTGGATTCCAGTCTGATCAGTGAGCGGTTTTAGGGTTTTGCATAAATCCGAACCTGCTCACCTTTAAATGTCTCCATGAAGCTGCAGGTGAAGGATCTTTGCTGTTTTCGCTGCAGGATGATTCGTCTCTCGGGTTTTTATTTCTCAGATTTTCCAGTCATGGTGGACTTTTTTCATTTAAGCTAATTTCCTTTTGGCTTCATGTATATTTATTTGCGCTCTTGCTTTACTTCCCCTCAGGCTTCATGACGCTTTTCCCTCCTGAGTTGCACATTAACTCGGAGTGGGAGGCAGCTGAAAGGTCTGCTGTGAGATGGAACTGCTTAAGTAACTTTTGACAGATTGCAGATCGATCAGATCCTGACTGCGGGAGAAAAGATGCTCTTTCTGATGAAATCCCTGTAGTTAATTCTTTAGAGGTCGTAGAAAAGGGCAGTGAATCCATCCAGGCTGCACATCTTTAAAAAGTTCTTATAATGGATTAAACACATAAAAAATACATCCTTAGAGGTATTAAATGTTGATGTTGGGGAATATTGAGGCTTGTATTTTCTGCGTTCTCTGGCTACCGCTAGCTAGCTGCTAACGCTAGCTGCTAACGCTAGCTGCTAACGCTAGCTAGTGTTTTTGCTCACTTCTGTTTATATAAATCTCTCATATGATTTAATTTGAACATTTCTGTCTTGATAAAGATTTAATTCGTAATGGTCTTAAAACGTCTGCAGGGTTTCTTCAGCCTGCAGAAACCCTCTAAGAATCCATTAAGTCTTTTTGTATGAGGAATTAAAATTTTACTTTATTCTATTTACCCATCAATTGATTGGTGCTCATTGACCCATTCATGGTTTTACTTTTTAAATTCTCGATTTGTTTTGATATTTTCGGGTCGATGTAGCCAATGGTTGAGTATGTCTGGCAGATATATGTATTTTTTCCTATTGATTGATAACAGCTCTTGCTTTTAGAAATTAGACCAAAGTTTGTGGGAGAGGAGCCATCAGAAGGTATTGATCGGCCAATCAGAAATAATTTTGCTGAAATTTCAGCAAAGAGATTATTTTCAAACTTTAACTTCTTCAATATCTGAGCGAGAACATATGCATAACTAAAAGATAAGTAGAAATGTTATAAATACAGTCTTTCAGAATAACACAAAATATTCTAAGGTTAGTTTAAGTCATTTAAATGTTGGTTCCAGCTGATCATTTGTTTTAATTCCTCCACTCTCCTTCTCACCTGTAATATTTATTTCTATTCATAGCAGCTCTGTTCTTTGTCAGTCTTCACTCGGTTGTTTTTCCTCCTTTCATTTCATTTTCCGTCTCTGCAGCCCTGGACAGAAACTCAGAACAAAAGCAGAACTTTTAAAGTGTCTTTCTGAGGCCAAACTGCGGTTTTCACGTTTCACAAAGTTGGATTTTAACTTTACGTCGATGACAGAAAACAAAAACTTAACGATGAATCCCCATGTTTGACTCACAGGACTCTGAATTTAATCTTTGTTTCGAACTGCAGCGCTGGTTCCTGAAGTCTTTCTTTCCGTTTTCTTTCAAAGCATCTCAATGTTGTTTTTATTACAATATTCAGCGATGGGACGGAAATGTTTCTCTGGATTTTCCTGCAAGAGAACTTGATTTATAAAACAGGGTTATGATGTATTCAGTATTTTATATTTATTATTAAAATTAAAAGGTTAATTATTACAAATTAAAATCATTCAAAGTTTTTTCCTTTCTCCTTCATTTTCTGCTATTCAGTGATTTTGTTGCACCCAAATCTAATGAAGTCATTAAACTTTTTCAACTCAACCGGTTTTGAAGAAGGTTGTATTTTTTCCAGTTCTCTTGATCTGATTTTGAAACTGTTTCATGGAGCAGATGCTTCTGGAAGTTTTCTTGTTTCCTTTCTGTTTTATTCTGGGTTTGTTTGGTTTCACTAAAAGGATTTCAGTCAAAAAAGAAGCAGAATACCAAAACTTTACCCAAGTAAGAGTAGAAATACTCCAGAATAAAATTAAAAAGTAAAATACACCTAAAAGTATTTTTTTGAAAAGAGTCACTCAGTTATCTCGCACTGAATGTTTAGTGTGAATATGTGAAGGCTCTCCTCTGACAGATCGCTGCTTTCTGTCTCTTCTGTTTTCATGGCGAACATCTTCTCACTCGTCATTGTCTCTCTCTCTCTCCCTCTCGCTCGCCCCGGTGCCCGCCGCCCCCCGCTGACAGATGGAGAGCGAAAAGAAGAGGAGGAAATACTCCACCAGCAGCAACGACTCTGACACCACTGACAGTAAGTGGAGGAAAGATGAAATGTGGATGTTTTTATCTGGAAGTTTCTCTGAGTTTATGGCACAAGCATAAAAATGTTAAAGGTTTTATTAGTTACAGACATGAGTGTGTTTTATCCTCATTTGAACCAACAAAAACTGGAGCATGATTAGGAAGTTGAATGGAAATAAAAGTCAGACATATGGGATACATTTGGGTTCAGCTCCTTTTCTTTTTAAATTGGAATAAAAATAAATAGGGGAATATTTTTTACTTGGGCTGGAACGATTAATCAGATTAACTGATTAATCGATTACTGAAACCATCGTCAATAATTTAGTTATCGATTAATCGTTAACCGGAGAACACACTCACAAAATGTCCAGGTGTTGAAAGAACATAATCAGAGGAGTAAATTAAAACAGTTTTGTACTTGACAAAATCACATTTTGCTATCTAATAATCAATAATGCAAAAATCAATCAATGAATCTACAAAGTATCATTTTAGAAAAATGCAAATATTACTTTAGCTACTGGCTAACAAAAGATAAAATCAGTTTTATGTTTAGTCAATGTCCAGAAACAAAGTAATTCACTTCACTTATTAATATTAACGGTCAATAAAAGTAAGTAAGACAAAATGACAATATTTCATATTAGTGACAAAACATCTAATAAGTTTCAAATCTTCTGAAACTTTAACCGAAGCTGCAGGTGTTTGTCTGAGTCTGGTGAGTTTCTGGTTAAAATGTTTGTTTTTCATTCACTGGGAAGAAAATCCAGAAATTTGACTCAAATAAGATCAGAAATGCTTCAGGATAAAGTTATAAAAGTGCAGCGTAGTGAAAGCATAACCAGCAGTGACTACCTGGTGATGCAGCCGGACCTCTGTGTCGCGGCCTGCGGCCTCGGGCCTGCGGCCTCGGGCCTGGGCAGCATTTTGCAGCATCTTTAATGGGCTGTTTGTGCTGCTCTGCGTTTCCTCCTGACCTCACTGGAGGTTATCAGGTTTCTAATTGAAGGATGCCCAGGATAATTTTGGCTGCTGGGCCTCTGAGTGCGGCTTCTAATTAACACGCAGCCGTGATGGCAGGCTTGGCCTGCGTGTTCGGTTATCTGGTCACGGTGACGGCAGAGGCCAGCAGCTGCCATGCGGTAGCCGAGCTGCACTGCAAAAACACTAAACCTTACCTGGTATTTTGTGTGTTTGTATCGTAGGATATGCAACGCAAATCTGGAATAAACTCCAGAAAAACAGCCGTTAATGTTTCATTTTGCAAATGAAAATGTAATATTTCAGTTGTTGACTGTTTCTATGGCTTTGTATTTTATGTTTGATGTAAAGCTCTTTGAAATGTGCTACACAAATAAAATTTGATGGATTGGTTAATAGAACAGTTGAAATAAAACAAAACTAACTTACAAGTAACTTTTCAGTGAAAAATATGAGCTGGTTTTTAGTCAGTACAAGTAAACAAGGAGATTATTTCACTTATAAAAGAGGAAAATGTTTTGTTCCAAGTTAAATAATCTAGAACTTTCTCATAAATATTAAAGAATTATTTACTTAAATGAGGATCTTATTTCTTGCTGAAAAGTCACTTATAAGATACAGTATTTGCTGTAGAAACTAAACCAGGATACTCGGTCAGGTTTAGTGTTTCTACAGTGCAGCACATGGACTTTTGCAGACGGATAGGAACCATTACAGCACATTCTGGTTCAGATGTTCTGTGATATTTGCTCTGATGGGTTTTCTGTTCATGTAGCCCCGGACCAGGGCTCATGTTGCTCTTTAACGCTGGACCTTTACGTCACCAGAACGTGAAAGTCTGATGTTTTCTGCAGATCCTGGAGAACTCTGCCTGGCTGCATGAGGAGAGCAATGTGCTCCTCATTAAGAGTAATTGAGCGTAAGCTTCCTGTCTGTTTGGAGCGAGAAGCGACCTCCCAGTAGGAGATTTTGGTGCTTCAGCGTGGAGTTAGTGGCTGCTCCGGTTCCGACCGCCCTGGGTCGGTCACAGGAACCTTCAGGCAGGACCGGCTGAGCTGACCTGAGCCTAAAACCAAACACGACCTCATCAAGGCCTCGTCACTCTGGCGACGCCGCCGGGCCGCCCGCCGCCGAGCTGCTGGGCGCCGGCTGCTGGGCCGCCGCCGCCGCGGGCTGCGGGCCGCCGCCGCCGGCCGGGCGCTGGGCCGCTCGCCGCCGGGCGGGCCGCCGCCGAGCTGCTGGGCCGCCGCCCGCCGCCGGGCCAACAAATCAATACATCGCAGGATAAAGTGAAGCGAGTTCAGCCATGATTTATCGTTTCTCTCTTTCTACCAAAAACTGGAGGATAAAAGTTTCTGTGTTTTGGTCTCAACCAGCAGAAACTTTAAAATTCATTTTATTTGTTCTGTATATTTAAAATGTCTTCCAGCATTAAATGTTTATTTAATGTTTATTGATCTTTGAGAATCTGTTCCTGCCTTATTATTATTCCACGACCATCATGTTACTGGAAAATGGTCTGAAAACAACAAAACTACCGTTAATCGGTTATCGGTTTCATTTTGCCGTAATCAGTTAACAGTTGTCGTGTTTTCGTCCTGCAGTGAAATGTCCGGATGTAAACAGCAACGTGTCGATGTAACATCAGTAAATCTGAATTTTAGCTGTAATAGCCGACATTCCTGGACGTGTTTCAGGTCATTAGTAGCAACTGAAAGTCAGAAAGGTTTTAATGTTTGATTAATACACACTCCTTCACTGTGTGTGTGACCTCTGTAGAAGAGGTCGTGACCTCTGAAGGCCAGCGCGGCAGCATGTCCTCCCAGCGCGGCGCGAGCTGCTGCCGGGTGAAGCCAGCATGGCGATGGAGGGACATGCTGAGTGGGAGGCGCGCTCGCTCACAGGCCTCAGACATTAAACCCAAATCCTCTAATTATATTTATCGTTCTGCGGGATGCAGACTCGGGCAGACGCGGTTTGGGTGTTGAAGTGCGGCGGATGTAAAAGCAGTGAAACCTGGTGGAGCTGCTGGGTGAAGTGGTGGGTGGATGCTGGCTTCAGCCGCTGCTTAATTACAATTAAGTTGTGTATTAATGAGCTGGTAATGGAGCGTAGTGGAGCAGGGCGCTAACAAGATGTTATTTATATTGTCGTTACCTAATTAACCTCTTCATGGATCGTCATCAGTTAAAGCCTTCAGCCGCTGTTTGTTTGGCAGCTTTTCCGTCTCATTTATTCATTTAATTCAAACAATTTGTTAAAAACTAGTTATCAGTCGGACGAGACAAAACGTTCATGATGAACCAGGAGCAAAATAATCAGCTTAGTGTTAGTTTTCTGTTTGAAAAGGAGTCAACAATTAATGAATTAACATGTCTTTCCAATACTAACAAAAAATAATTTTACACAAACAAAATAATTACAAACAAACAACAGAAAAATCTACAGACCCATAGAAATAATAACAATTATTATGTTATCATGTAATTATTGTTATGTATTCTGTAACTAACATTGGAATAATGACCAACTCTGCCGATTTACACCCTATATATTCTTCATAATCTATTTCATATAAGAAATAAAATAAGAAATAAAATTTAAAAGATAAAAACTTTGAGCTCCATAATAACGTTTGTTCTGCAGATTTCCTGCTGATTTATTGTTTCGGCATTTCTCCAGTTTTTCCACAAACTGCAGTGAAGGATTTCACGTCTCAAACAAACTGAGTTTTTTGTTTCCAGACAATCGTCGGCATAAAGGGACCAGAAAGGGATTATTGATCTGTGTTTGTCATGGTCCTGCAGGTCAGGTGACATCGTGGTCCAGGTCCTCTAAGAACGCCGGCACCAGCAGCACCTGGGTCCGCCTCCCGCACAAGAAACCATCCGAGGTAGGACAGCTGCTGGTTTGGGTTTTATGTGACTGGAGCTCCAGTTGGACCAGTTCTGATTATTTAAAAACAATTATTGATGGTTGATTGTTCAGATTCCAAGTCAGGTTTATGTTTTATGTATCAGATAAAACTGCAGTTTAAAGTGATTTTAGTTTTAATATAAAGGAAGTCATTTCTACTGACCAAATAATTTGATATTTTGAAAATAGTTTTGCTGAATGGGAAACATGGAAATTTAAAAAACAACAACTAGTTTTTAATAACACGAGTCACATGATCAGAACAGGAAGTTACTACTGGTGGAAACCAAGAAGAGAACAGGAAGCAGATGACACTTCATGTTAAACTTACTCAACTTATTGTGATTTTAATCACATTTTTTATTAAATGGAAACACTGTAGTTGTGCTTTTGCAGCCACTTTAATAGAAACTCTGTAACTGTTTCAGCAGTTTGGTAGTTTTCTGGAAGTTTGTTCCAGTTTTGTGGTGCGTAGAAACCGAATGCTGCTTCTCCAGAAGGCCTGAGAAATGCAACTAAAGATAAATGCATGGATAAGTTTCTCTTGTTCTGTAAGGTCAGAGGTCATCCTGATCTCTGGTTTCTATCTGTATTAACTGACTCTCAATCTAAAGGTTTATTTCTGTTCAGCTTCAGATCTCTGATGTAAAACTTATTTGATGTGAACTAAACATTTCTATATTTAAATATATTTCAGTATTATATTTCACACAAAGACGTTTGTCCGGTCCCTTTCTCATAAAATACATTTCCAGACAATAAACTTCATTTTTATAAACTTTTCATGATAAAACCCCTCACAGCGCCGCTGTTCAGTTCGTGTGTGGAGGCTGGAAGCGGCTCCTGCTGATTAGCTTCTGCATTAGTTTCTTGCTCTTCACAGAAGTATTAATTCATCTTTTAAAATAAGACAATATTGTCGTGAATCTGCCTCAGACTGTGAGGTTCTCCCCGGTCCGGTCGCTCCATGTCAGAGCGTTCTGCTGAGCAGAACCCGTCCTTCCCAGCCGACTCGGTTAAACGCAGGGTTGGAGCGTCCGCTCCCAAATGACCAGCCAAAGAAACCGGCATCATCCAGTTGGGAACTGGAGAACTGATGCAATCACACATTCGTCCCACTCCAGCTGCGCTGCTTTTTAAATTCACCTTCTAGAATTATTTTTACGTTTAGGAGGTAAAAGATCTGCTCCGTTCGCCTCAGAGACTCAGACTGAAGTTGACGTAGTTTGTTGTTTTTGCAGCTTTCAGAAAGAGAAAATGACATCTTTGCCCTGAGAGTGTGAGTCGTCAGCAGAGCATGTGTCAGGCTTCCTTGGCCTCCGTGCAGCTAACCGCAGGCTGCTGGAAGGTCCTGTCAGCAATCAGTCGCTCAGTAATTACCGCTGCAGCTCTCTGCTCTGACCCGGGCCTCCGCCGAGGAGCCAGGGGCCACGTCCCCTTTCTAAACGCTGCCTCTGCGCCGCGCAGCGCCCTGCTGCTTCATTTTGTGAGTGATGAGAAAGGTTGCATAAAAAATAAAATACAGTCAGAAATATCATCTGAAGAGATAAAAGGTTTTATTTTTATCTTTTGGTTCAACTGCAGAAACATGACAAACTGTTGTGTTAGTTTATCTGCACCTGCACAGACGATGCATTGATGGAAAATTAACTTTTTTCATGTTTTTGCACTTTTATTTGTTCCATCTGCTTCTAAAAGCAAACCAAGCACTTAAAAATCACCTAGTTGATTTCTGAAAATGCGTTAATGTTTTCTGGTTTCTGCATTGCACATTGGCTTTAAAAAGGTCATTTAAAATGCTGAACAATGGCTGCTGGAAAAGACGAGATTTTTGTTGTCAACTCACCATCCAGAAAGTCTGGTTGGTTGTGCAGGAGGCTCCACTGATGCTTTTCAAGGAGGTCCGATTGTATAACATGTTGAGTTGGGGGCGTGGCCAGCAGCAGCCTGCCTGGATTTAAAGATTTAAAAACAACAAACCATTTCCTTCAGGTTGTTCATCTTCTATCTGTTGATGCTTTTTGATTCTTTCTTGCCTCATTTTATTTCAGTAAAAATCACTAAAATTTTAGCAAATTTTAAGATTAAAATTTTAGTTACGTTGTGGCAGTTGTAACTAAAATAAAATCACTAAATTAAAATGTTTGTTGTCCCTTTTACTATTAAGATGAAGTAAATTTAAAGCTGAGATCTGGTTGAATACTGTAAGATGTTAAACTGCCTGTAGGTTTTTTGGAAATTGCACCAAAACTTTGTTTTTAAATGTGTATCTGCACCAACTGCATGGAAGCCAAATTGATCTGGTCTTAAATTATGATTGAGGGCCGCACTAAAACATTTCGAGGGCTGCAAATGGCCCCCGGACCGTACTTTGGATATTATTGTACAAAACATCATAGATCTGTCCCAACCTAACGTTCGTGATCACCTTTAGGAAGCAGATTGAGAAGCAGGATCAGATTTGTGAATCTGCTGATTCAACGCAAACAGAAAGAAAAATGGAGGTTGTGAGTAAAGACACATGTTCACCGCAGCGAACCAGGAAGGTTTAAAACGGGTTCTGGTGAAACGTTTGTGTGGCGGCGCTGAGCTTCGTCTCCAGAGACCAGAGCTGAACTCCTCTTCATCAGAGAAACCTCGCTGCTCTTCTCCTCCCGGGAATCGTATGACAGTCTGCATAACTCCGCATCGTGGAACCAGGACACACACGTTGGTTCAGAGGCTCGGGCGGCGCCTGCCACAGCCTACCGAGACAGCAGGATGAATTTCCACACTCTGCCAGGGGATTTCCTCTCAAATTGTTCCCCACACACAGATGGGAGTGTGTATTCAAATCCTCTTTCATCTCCGTCTTTATTTCACACAAGTTGTTGTTTTTTCTGTCTTGTGCCAGTAACTAAATCAAAGTTTGACATTATTTCTTTTTTTTTTTTTCAGTTGTATATCATTTACAGTTGGAAGCAGATGTTTACATGCATCTTTTCTTTTCCTCACCGTCTGACAAAAGTTTCCTGATTTAAACCAAAATTAATTTATTTGCTTCGAAGTCATAAAATCTTCAAATTATTTCTGAAGCCCAGATAATGATGAGCTTAATTCACATTTATTTTATTTTAAAGTTACACCTCATGCATCCAGCTTCCTGTCACGGCATCAACAAATACACTGCAAAAACACAAAATCCTGATTTAAAAAATGTTAGTTCCACTGTCAGATTATTAAACTTATAACACACATTTTTGTGAAATAATCTTGAACCTTCCCATCAATATTAATTATTTACATAAAATAACCTCAAACACCTTGCTGGGATGTTGCTTTAATTTAGTTTTGTCTTAAGATATTTGCACTAGAAACTTTTACATTTTATTCAATAAAATGTTTATTTTCTAATTGAAATCAGGAAATGAATTGTTTGCATTTTTTATGTACTTCTAATATTGTATAAAATGTGAAAAATCTGCAGAATGTGCCAGTTTGTTCATCTGGTTATTCAGTTAATTGTCAGAATATTCAGTTAAAATAATCATTAGTAGCAGCGGTAAACAAGATGTGTATCAGATTAAAATGACAGCAGATAAACTGTCATCATCAGTATGTTGGTCTTTAATCTGGCAGTTTGAGTTATTTTTGTGGCTTTTTCTGGACGTGTTGGAGGCTGAAGTTTAATCTTCTGATTAAAACCAGTTTAGATGTGAATGTAGAAGCTGTTTGGAAAGATAAACGGACAGAGCTTCGTGTAAATGTCGCTGGAATGGCGCTCGTATCTTTGGAAAATGTTTTTTATTTGTTTCTTTACATAAACTAAAAGAACGGGACAATGAAGTCAGATATCTACAACTTGTTCTCCTATTAGAAACGTTTAGCAGCCTGGAGAGGCGACGGTCTACGCGCCTCCCGGTGTTCGGCGGAGGAAGGAAGGAAGTGATGTCGGTGGGGTTTCCCAACACAGCAGAGCAGGTGTGAAGCCGCGCTGCTGCCTTCCTGATCGATCGGTTTCTCAGTGCTGCAGGTTAAGTGTGTAAAGGTGCAAAGCTCAGAGAAAACCACTGGATTTGTTCAAGAAACACTTTTTACCCTCTGACCTTTGACTGAGGGTCAGAGGGCAGTGCAGGGATGTTTCCACCGTTCACAATCGGTGACATTATTGATCGTCTGATAGGATTCTTTATGTTAATTATGAAGCTGCAGGTCAGGTGACTAAATCAGTCTGAGATATTTTAGTGCCAGAGGAAATTGAGACGCACCGATCAGATTCTCACCAGTCGATACCGATAACACTGATTTTGGATCAATAAGGAAAACATTTATCTGAAAAGTTTTCATACTCATTAAGCTCCTGAAGCTTTTGACTTTATGCTGCAGCTGCAGTTCTGTCAGTGTTTGGTATGAAGAATAAGTGTTTTTCTAATCTGTCTTTCCAAATAAAATCTGAAATCTTTCAGGGCAAATTAAATAATATTTTATGTAAAACAGTAAATCCATAAAAGTTTGTGGTTTTAATGTGACAAAATGCAAAAATTGACCTTTTCAGGAATCAGATTGAGTCTGTTTTTAGTCCGTTGGTAAAGATTTGTTGCCGACTCGACTTTGATGCTCCAAACTCGTTTTGAAAAAGATTTTCCTTCAGGAAGTGTGAAAAGCAGCCAGCTGATTAAAATCATTGTGCAGCAGATGAATAGAACCTGATTAGCTGCTCCGCTTTGTTTTCTTCTGTTTACGTAACAAAAGCTTCCAGTTTTCACTCCTTAGGTAGAAATTAGCATATCTTTGCACCTCGAATGTTGAGATCACAGCTGGATTATTTTAATCAGAAGGTAATTACTCACCTGGTGACATTTATTTCTTACTCACTCACACCGACATATCTCCAAACATCCGCATTTATCAGCGTTTTTAACTTCTGTTTTGTTTTTGAGGTTTTGTTGTCCTGTTTGTTTGTAGTGGTTGTTATTTGAAAGTATTCAGACCCTTCAGGCAGGAAACAGGGTAATGAGGGAAGCCATAAGGCCAAAGTCAGCAGTTTAACATCTTCAGCAGGTTCATCCAGATTTTTGCCTGAAGTTTAATTTAACAGTGAAAGGAACAACAACCATCCTGTGATTTTTATTAAAATACAAACCTGGGCAAAATCAAAGAAGAGAGAATCATAAAAGCACAAACAGATAAAAGATGATCAACCAGAAACATGTAGGAAATAGTTTATTGTTTTTAAATCTGGCCAGAACAGTTTCAGTTTGTCACCTTTGGTAAACACGGTTAGCTCGTCGTGCTGAGTTTGGGATGCTAACAGCTGCTGCGGCTCATTAGCGTTCGCTGCTTCGCCATGGCAACCAGATGTAAACAGTTGAGGGTTTTTCTGCTCACACACAAACTCTCACGCTGTTTGCCAGTCCCAGTGAGTGGATGGAGAGCCGTGCATGTCCCGGTTGGGACACGATGGCTAACACTCACATTCTCACACATCGAGCCAACACAGCCTCCAGCTGTTGGACTAAACCGTCTCCAGCGCCAAGTTCCCTCCTCCTCCTGCAAACATGGCTGCTAAAATCAGGATTGCTTTCAAATGATAAGAGTTACCAAAGTCTGGCTGGTTGGGCAGCTGGGAGGGATGATGGAGTTTCTCTACTTGAACTAATCGATTATTCTGACAGTTAATCAGATATAAAACTGGAACTTTAAACAGATTTTTCTGTTTTCACATCAAAAGATGCAAATAAACAAAAATATGTCTTTTTATGTCTAAAATGCAGTAACAGCTCTCCTTTAGTGAACACTTGATCTGCAGCTAAAAACATCAACCTGTGAAGATCTCAGGCTTCCTGCTGGACATCAGTGCTGATCAGCTAAAATTGGGATGAATTGATTAATAACTGGACAGTAAAAGGTGAAGCTGAAGCTGTGCCTTACGAGGCTTCCTACAATATATTTACAGACAAACGTTTGTTATTTTAGATGAAAATCTACATCTTTTCTGTTTAGCTTAGGCTTAATTACGGCAAAATTGGCTTTTTCGATTAATAATTAGTTGATTTTTTTGAATAATCGATTCAAATAATTAATCATTTCAGCCCTACATCTGTTGAAACCAAATATTAGTTTGAATAAATACGTTGAACCTTGAAGCAGGTAGACGACAGCATTTTTGCATTTTTCACCTAAAATGCAATACAATATCATTCCTGCAGTGAATTTAAACCAGATGAAGCTGAAATGATGATGCTTCTTTGTAAACATATTTACAAACAAATATGTTTTTATTATCTTAAATGTAAAATATAAATACATTTTATAGTTTCAGCTGAATCTCTTCTTTGAATATGTTGATTTTCTTTGCAGCAAATGGTTAAATATTGATCCATTTCCAAATTATTTGATGATTAATGCGATTAATCGTTTCAGCCCTAATCAAATTGCATTTTATGAGTATTTTTATTTCTCCCAGGATTATATAATCCTGTTTTTGCTGCTGCTTCCTTTAGAGAACGATTAATCATTTGTAAATAAAAAATCATGTGAAAAGCTCAGACTTTTCCTGCTGGATTATTGATCTGTTGATTAATTTTATCATTAACTGATTAACAATTGGATAGGAAAAGATGATGAGATGTTTTTTCACAGAATTTGGAACTAGAACTGAGTTTTGGGTAAAACATATTGGCAGTTTTTTATTTTTGTTAAATGCAGAATGTTTATATATTTTTACATTTTTGTTTTAATTATTGCTCTGCCTCTGTTTTTCCTTCAGCAAATGTTCATTGTTGAGTCTTAATACTGGACTTAATGATTAATCAGTTACTAAATTAGTTGATGATTATTTTAATAATCGATTAATCGGAAATAAACTGATTAATCGTTCAGACCTACGCGATGTGAAGATGAGTATAAATATTTATAGGACAGTCTCTGTGTTTTGTTTAGTTATTATGACACAACAATGGAAAAACAATAGATTGAAATAGAATCAACCAATTAGTTATTTATTGTGAAGTAATTCACTGGAGATCCGAAACCTTAAAATGATGCACATTTTCTGCATTAGAAGAAATTTAATTTAGTTTTCTAATTCTTTAGGACTCGATTAGACAAATATATTCTCTTATTCTTTCATTAAATAAACGCTGATTTCGACGCAGTGAAGTCGTCTTTGTGGTGAAACCATTAACGTGGTTGTACTTATAAAAGCCTGGTTATAAAAAGACTCATTTTATTTCTATTGTAGTGCCATTATGTTATTTTACAGCGATTAAAAATAAACTGGGACAAATGAATGTTAGTATCGTCTGAACCAGCAGCCAATGAAGGAAAAGCTGTTTAGTCTCTGGGTTGCAAACAGCAGACCTGCTTCTTCTTCTTCTTCTGTCTTGGTGAATTCGGCTTCTTTACGCGTGACAACTGAACCGAGTTTCAGTGTGTGCAGACAGCATTAATCATGTAGCTGTTTTGATTGTTTCAGCCACAAGACTGTAAAACTGGGTCACGTCTCCACCCTCCGTTTCACCGGATCCTCTGCCTGAGCTGCCATACGGAGAACCATATTTGCATCGCAGTCCGTGGAGGGAAATTGGCTTCTGCCTCTTAAGTCTCCTTCAATATTTCTTGTCTGTGACCCAGTTTTTAAGGTTTATTGAGAAAAGTGTCTTTTCACATTCCTGCTTCTCATTTCACCTCAGAGCTGCAGAGGAAACGTAAAGCTCCTCTCTGTCCACCGGCTGGTTTGGAGTTTCCTAAGTCGGTGGTAGGAAGTTAAAATGATGCAGCTTTAATCATTCACTGAGGGAAACTGAGCTGCAGCCAGCGATTATCTTAATAATCGATTTTCCTGAACGACTCATTGATTAATCGGGTAAACTGTTGCCACAGTCTGCAGATTTTTCATTTAGGAAAATAAATGCTTTATTGATAAAAATGTAAAAATAGTATTCCTTCAGTAAAAGCATCATTTGTAGCAAAGAATGTAAAATACTTGAATCAGCCTGTAAAAAGCTCAGCTTTCTCTGCTTGACTTGACATCAGCACAGTGCTGGTCTGAACTGTTTTTAACGCTGACACATATTTACAGGATTTACAGCTCAGTTCTTTTATCGAACGACGATAACGCTTCAGTTTATCGGATGTGTTCATACCTTGTCATACGGCTCTGCACTATCTGATGGTTTTCATCAGCAGGAATCTTTTCTCTTTCCCTTATTGCTTAAAACCTGTGGCCTGCTTCATAATGTGGAACATCCTTCTTCAGTAGATTTCCTTTAATGGAGCTTAAACTGATCGACCAGCTTTCTGAAATTAATTACAGTGATTCAGACACACAATACCATCTATAATTTAATAGCACAACAAAAAATGAATCTTTATGGCACTTAATTCCAATTTGCATGATAATTTGTAACAAGTGTAATCTGTAGTTAATGAAGAATTGATTACTAGATTAGTGGAATTTATTGATAATTGATTAATTGTATTAATCGTTTCAGAATTGATTTTAATATCCAGACCTGTTTCCAACTTGGATGTTTTTTTGGACCACAATAGAGACTTTTCTTCGTTTGGAAATATTGTAAGACTTTGACTTCTACGTTGATACACATTTTTTTAAACATATTTTGTTTTTTTAAGTGTAATTTCTTGACATCTGTTCCTTTGTTTTCCTGTGAATCCCTTCAGAACCGCTGTAATTGTTTTACGTCACGTGTTCAACAAGTTATTGGAAATATTCCTCTGAGGTTTTGTGCAGCTGCTGCAGATTCATCAGCTGCACATCGATGGCGCTAATCTCTCATTCCATCACATAACAGAGTCGCTCGGTGGGATGTTTGGAGAGCAGTGAACTCATCATGTGGAGGTTTGAGATGATTCGAGTCCATGTTTTCATGTTGCTTTGGTCCAATTCGGACTCAACCCACTGAATGTTGGCGCTAACATCAAGACTAGGAAACATTTTATCTAATTTGTTGTTCAGGTTGGAAATTTGTAGCCATTTTATTCCTAAACTGCAGACTAAACTAAAGTCCTTCTGCTTCATGGCGTGACATGTTTATTCAAATTAATATTTGGTTGTATATGATTAGTCAGATTAATCACTTATCATCAACTAATTTATTTATTAAATGATAAAAAACTAGCTAAAACTAAGCAAAAAGATGATATTCTGTCTGATGACTTTATTATCGTGTGAAATTAAAGCTGAAGTCGTCCAAATAGTTTAAAAGCATGTTTTCACTCTTTCCTTTTTATGGAAAGTTTCTGTTTGTATCTAGGAATGAAAAGAAATGGAAACATGTTTGACCTGTTTTACTTTTGCATTTTGAACAAAATACATTTGTGTCCTAAATGCATAAAACGTAACGTACATGGAAAAACCTCATATTGTAGCGGAAAGACTTTCAGTGTTCAGTGTTCCTCATGAAGCAACTCGTGCATTATTACGAGAAAATGAAATGTGTCTCTTAGGGGCCACCGTAGAAAGCTCTCCACAATCACATGGAAAATAATATCAGCGTCTCAGTTTTCAGCAGTCAAAGTGCAATTGCATGTTTTCCTGGTATCATGGAACCCTTTTCTAAATTTAACTAGTTTCCAAGTTTGAACAAAGTTCAGAGATAATTTGGGCTACTGTTTCTTTTTTTACTTATTTCTTATTGTAAGCATGAATCAGTGACATTTCTTAAAGCTCAATAGAGGCCAAAAATCACATCTGCTCAGACGGAGCGCAGTCAGTCAGCGGCAGCCGCATTGAAGCAGGAACAAAGCTTAATTGCGTGACCTTTGAGCGGCGCGTTGGCAATCAGCCTGCCCTTGGCGTGGAAGGGGAGCGCCGCAGTCGCTCCGCGAATCATTCAGGCCAGCGCCGCGCCATGAGGAGCCGCCTTCAGACAAACCTCAAAAGGACTCGTTCGCTGTCTCATCTCAAGCTAATGAGGGCCACAAATTGTAGGCTCTGTATCTTTTCAGAGCTCAGAACTATATGAAGACAGGATAATAGCTACAGATGTGACATTTTGCAGAAGTGAGAGGGAGAAAGGAGTTTTTAGAAGGAGCACCAGGAAATCTTTTTCACATTCATATCAAGTCCTTTATTTGTAGAAGCGTCAAGCTGGTGAGGGGTGTTGATGTGACTGATTCATGTCAGCAAGAGATGTTGCTGCATAATAACTCACAGACTGCCTCCACTTTTGCTTTTGCGTATCTTTCCTCCCTCTCATCCATCAGGAGACGGTTGGTTTTGTTACCGAGCGAAAGGTTCCTCCGGGCTTGTGTGCTCTGAGCTCTGCAGGGTGCCTGATGTGCAGCAATCGCACAAAGAACAATCTGTACAATCTGCCATCTGAAATATGTCTGATGCCATTTATAGGGAGAAGCAGAAGCAGACACTGATGTGTCAATCAGAAGATGTTTAAATATCTGGGGACTGGAGCGTCGTGGTTCTGATGTTTTAATCCTTCTGCTTCCTCTTGACCTTAGTTTTCTAACCATTCGGGGTCTGAAGGTGCAAACACTTGAAATTGGCTTGCTTCTTCCAGCGTAATGATTTTCTGATCAAGATGTTCCTTAAAACGTCTTAAACAGTTTTACATTAATATATCTGATCTGTTTTCTTGAAAAGGTTGAAATAGGTCAGTGGTCATTCATTATTCATTATATTTATATTAGATTCCAGTCTGAGCTGTTTTAGGGTCTCTGTCACTTTAAATCCAAACTAGCTGCTGCTGGCCACGCCCCCAACTCAGTGTTTACGCTCGCGCATGAAAATCACTGCAAACACAATTTTCCAACTGTGCATCTTTGAAAAGCAATAGTTTAGCCTCCTGCACAACCAACCAGAATGCAGCAAGTGGTTTCTGGATGAAGACTCTTGTATTTTCCAGCAGCCATTGTACAGCACATGCAGCGGGAAAACCAGCTGACCAAACGCTGGAGATCAGCTGGGGTTGCTAGGTAACGGGCTGCTTCATTGCGGTTGCTAGGTAACGGGCTGCTTCATTGCGGTTGCTAGGTAACTTGTGAAACTCTAAATATGACATTCATCTTAGCCACTGGATCACTGCTGTTAAACTGATCTGGTGTATTTGGTGCATTGAACAAAGTAGGTGGATTAATAAATTAGAATAATTTCTTAATCTTTCAGCTTCACCTCAAATCAACAGTTAGAAATTTTCCTTTAAGAAACTTTCCGGAATAAAGCAGATGGTGGAGTTAGTCAACATTAAACGTCTGGACTGGCACAAATCTCAGCACATTTGAAAATTTATGAACTATCCATAAAAGCTATGTCTGCCATTCTGTTCTATGTTGTGAAAGTTTGTGACATGTGAAAATGGCCAAAAAAGGAAACTATTATGGCGCAAAGTAAAAGCGGTTTTGGGTGACCATCAGGAAACACTGAATGTTCTTCCTTTCTCTTTTGCATCGGTCTGTCCTTCTGCGTCTCATTCTTTCCGTTTTATTCCTGTAGGCGTCAATTGAACCAAATCCTCTCTGTCGAATAGCCAGGAGTCAATTTATGGAAGAGAATTGCTTTTGAAAAGAACAGGAAAAAAACCACAGACCAAAACATCGCTGCTATTTGTGCCATGATGCACCTATTTGTCATTTCGTGTCTGGACTTTCAGCTTGATCATTATAAGCATTTCACACAGCTGATTAGATACAAAAAGCTCTAAACACGATTTCTTCAAAGACAGTCATAAACAGTAAATCATTTCAAACAATTTTACTTACAAAAGAAAAAAAAAAAACAGGACGTCTGAGTTTTTCTGATTTCTCACTACAATTTTTATGTAGTTTGACATCATCAGAAAATAAACACTAAGCAATAAACCAAACCACCAGAATCAACTGACAGGTAACAGGCAGATAAATCCCCAACACATCCAAAGTCAACCAACTGAGTGGATACCGTGTCACCCACTCACCCAGAAACAACCAACGACTTGTTCAGCGACCTCCCCCACCCAGAAACAACCAACCAGCCGATAAAGAAACCTCCCAAACCAAAGACAAGCAATCGCAAGCAACTGGCTGACCAACCAATCAAATCTCAATAGCCATCAGTGCCCAGAGACAACCAACCAGCTCACTGACCTGCCCCCACCAACCCATAGATAATCAACCAGTGAGAGACAATGAACCAGCCAAGCAACCAGTAGACCTACCCAGCTAGACACAACCAACTCACTAACCAAGTAAACGATTGATTGACCAACCAATGAAAAGCCCCCCATCCACCCAGCACATCCAAAGTCAACCAACTGAGTGGATACCGTGTCACCCACTCAGCCAGAAACAAGACCCCAACCCTGAGTGGGTTCCCACTCAGAAACGTCCGAGTTCCCGACCAAACATCGTCCCACTAACCAACTAAACCTCTCTGTTCAACAACTAACCAGCCTCCACCCTGAGGCAACCAGCCAGTCAACAGATGCCAGCCCCTCTATTGCTTAAGGCTTTATAATCAGTATAAACGTAACTGATCCTGAATCGGGCCTCAGCAGAACAAAAATGTCTCGTAAGGGAAGAAAACTAGAATTCATTGAAATCTTCCCAATTTCCTTTTGTATGTTAACCACACTAAAACCTCACTCACCTCAGAATTTTAAATTGCACTGAATTGGATGTGCACTTAAAAAAATGAAAGCTGAAGCCTATAATTTACTGAATACATTACATAGCGAGAGCGATGATGGATTCCCATCTTTGTGCATGTTTGAAACCTCTGAGTCACTGGACTAATGCACCGATCGCCTTCACACAGCCTTTCCCCTCTCTCTTCTGACACTTTTTCATCAAGCCCTTTCTTTCCTTCGTCTTTTTCTCACTCATGATCACCCACTCAACACACACACACACACACACACACTTCTTCCTGAGTCCTGTGGTCCTTCCAAGCAGCCAATCATTAGAGCCCGTGCTGTGATGTGGCTGCTAAAATTATCCTCTTCTCTCTGTGAGCTGACATCTGCCATGACGCATTGAGGAGAGCCAGGTAGCCATGATGCCCAGAGGAGAAAACTAAGCTTTTCTGTTTCTTGCCCTTCCATTTCCTTAATTCCTCTTTTGCTATTCTAATTTCCTTTAATTCGTTCTCACCCCATTTTTACTGTTTGATCCCTTTTTGCCTCAGATTTCTCTTCTTGGCAGAAAAGTACTCGGATTTAAATAACAGATATTGACCAAAACGCTGCAGCTTGAGAACCAAGTTGGGTCTGTGTGATCACAGTTTGAAGACAATCATATAGCTTCATTTCCAGGCGACTCAATTCTACATGCTTGATAGAAAAACACTTAAAAAGATCAAAATGTTTCACATTAACTCAGCACCTGACCAACTGACCAAACAAGACAACCTAAAACCAACAAACTGACCAAAACTTTTGTTGAAAATGTTTGCCTCTTATGTTTTTGCCTCTTGTGTTTTTGTGCCCTGTTCTTTATTAGTTCTACTTTAAATGATACGTGTGAGTGGACAGTGTGCAGACTAGGAACAGCAGGAAGTCACAGATAAGCTTCAGCTTTCTCTCTGTGCAGGATTCTCATCCTTGTTAAACCCAAACATGAACCAGCCTGTTTCCAGGATAAACTATTGTGAGCTGTCTTTTGGCCTTTGAAAGCATTTAAAGTGCGATCGCTGCGCTTTAAGAAAACTGACTCAGCAGCACCATAATAAGGTCTATTTAGTGGGTGGACCTGTGTTGTGTGTCTCTGCTTGTGTATACATATAAATGCTTACATTTCTTTCTCTGTGTGTGTTTAACCCAGTTCAGTTCCTTGCATCGGTGTGTACTTGTCTCCGTTTGTCACTGTGTGTGTACACATTAGTATGTGTGTGTGCTGTCTTCACTTGGATGTGTGTTTCCTGGTTTTAAATGTCAGATTTCAGCTGTCATCCTCTGTGGTTTCTGTTCTGCTCAGCACAGGAGGAAGTGGGGAGTGCTAATTTATCACTGCCTTGCAGATGTTGAGCGATACGAGTCAGGCCACGTAATAAGACCAGACAGGTAGTCGGCCGCATGCCGCGTAAAAACCAGCTGCGTCGGGTTCAGCAGGGGTCAAGGTGAGATTTGTGCTTGCAACGTTTTAGTTCTCAGATTTCTTAACCTTAAAAATGAAATAAAGTGATGAACTGTGGAGAGCCAAGTCATAAAAACAATGTTGAATTTGACCTAATTTCAGTAAAACTGTTAGCTCAGTTATGTGGATGAGTTGTAAAATTAAACTCAAAACTATTTGTTAGCGTGAAGATGGCAGATTTAACACATAAAATAACAAAAATTGACTAGGCTAATTTCCAATGGCATATAAGGAAGCAAATAAACAGTGATGTAACAGCCACTGTATTGTGAATGGCTAAACAAGCTAATTCAAGCTAGGCTCATTTTCCCTATTCTTGTAGCTAGCAAAAATATTCCTAGTCGACATTTTTAAACTATCACAAATTACTCTGATGGAAATCCATGTCCATTTAATGTATAACTTCTTGCAAGTAGAAGAATTACTCCACTGAGAATCAATATAAAATAATGAGGCTAATTTCCCATTTTTCCCATAATTTCCCATTAAAATCCTTGGCGCATGAGGGAATCAGCAGCATTTTGGAAAGCAAAGTGTTTTATGTTACTTCACATTATATGCAAAACTGAGTAAAATAAACTAAAATAAAAAGATGACATGGAATTAATTTCTAAGACTCAGTTTATGTTTTGTTTCTACATTTTCTACAATGATGCACAGGATGTTTTCCTCATCATAGTCAGTTGGACTCAGTTGATTAGAAACCAGAACTTCATCATCTGCTGTGGCTCTGACCCAAACCAACCTGTTCCCCTCCTGGCCTGTGGGGGCGCTGCACCAACAACCACTGAAGGAAACGACACAAAAACCTCTGAAGACGCTGAGAGCAACTTCCTGCTTCACCAGATGGAAACAAGATGGAGGCGTCAGATTTTAGTGTTGGAGGATTTCTCTTTAAGCTAAAGACCAGGAGCCATTTCTGCTGCTAGCGCTAGGCTAACACGTTAGCTTTGGCTGTATTTACCCAGAATGCCCTGCGCTGTAGTCCACTTCCTGCTTCGTTCTGCTTGCTGTTCACATCTGCGTTCAACCAAACTGCGACCGAGGTCTTTAGGTGCTCCTGCCTTTGCTCCTTTGTCCACATCAGTCTGATTTCGATTCACACTTTCACAAGCAAACCGGATTAAAGTTGGATTCAATCAGACTAAACTGAGCCGATGCATGTAAGCAACCTTACATGCACCGATAGAGGCATGTAAGGTTGCTGTATGAAAAGTAATGTGAATTTATTGGAGGATAACATTGTTAGATCTAACCCTACATTTTTGGAAAGCTAATATTTCTCTGAAAATGGAACAAGTTTTATGAAACACTAAGTGATATAACAACTAACAGATGAAATAGTTGCATACTTAAGTACATTTTCTGTTGGGAATTCGCTGTTCCTTTCCATCTTTTGTTGGATTTGAAAAATCCACTTGGCATTTTTATCCACTCTTTGCGATTTGTAAAAATTTGGAAGACTGCAAGGAAATGGCTAAATTGAATTGCACGTCTGCAGCGCAGTTATTATGTTTGATCGATGTGGAAAAATGTTTCAAGCTGCAAATAAATCAAGTGATGGATGGAGAACGAAATGCACTTTTGAAGTAATTACCGACAGAGTTTCCATTGTTCCCCTCAGCCTCATTACGCAACAGTCTCTGTCCACCAGCAGAAAGCAGCCAGAAACGACATTTGTTGCCTCATGACTCCTCATCAGTTCCTCAGTGACAATAAAGATGCCAAATGTGTTTCTTTGTTTTGGTCTTTGCGTGGAACACAGACGTTAACTCACTCTGCAGAAGATAAACAAGTTAGAAAAATCTAATCAGCTCCAGCAGATTTTTTCCCTCGATTTGTTTTGTGGATGAAAGTGTTTCTGTTTTACGTATCATTGTGTAAAATAAGCTGATTTTAACACAACCTGCCGTCTCGTCTCCGTCAGTGAGGAGGACGGCGGCGAAGTGTTTTGTCTGTAAGAAATGAGTTGGGAAAAGATGAACAAGGTGAGCAGAGGAGGCTGGCAGAGGGCAGAACATAAAACTGCAGGAGCTTGTAATAGAGTTTCCTAGACATTAATTAGCTGCAGCCATTCCTGTACAAACACACAGTAATAAAACTGATATACTGACGTCCCATTCTCTTTTCCTTCGCTGCTCTACTTGTTTCACATTACCCCATTGTTTTTTCCCTCGCCATCTATTTCCTGACTACCTAATATACTTTAGATTTTATGTTTTCTCATCACTTACTGTCTCCTCTAGTCTTTATGTCCTTTTCTTTCTCTCCACTGGAGAGCAAAATATGAAAGCAGCAGCATAAGATGGATAGAGAATAAAGAGAGTCGGTCGCCCCGAGTCTTTATCTGTTCTGCTTGTTTTGCTGAAGGGGAAAGAAAAGATCTATTACAGCCTGGGTTTTACGCCTAACATGCACTCAGACGCAGAAAATCCTGCAGCGGAGCAGCAACGCTCTCAGTGACAGGACTGTCGGCTGGAACAGGTCCTGCAGTCGAACACACCACTTCTCGCTCGGGTTTATTATTTGTTTGTGTTGGCCGTCAGCAGAGGCAGCCATGCTGCTTTTTACATTAAGGCCTTTCATACACTGTGACTCATCTTCCAGCTCTTTCTGCACTTAAATCATCATCACTGACTTCTGGTGGACCAGAGAGCGGCTGGACGGACAGACGCTGCTCTTCTGGTCGCTGAACGTCTCCACCGATGAAAATGATATTACAAAGGGAAGAAAGTAAAAATCTGACATGTCGGGAGTATTTTCTGGAGATGATGGGAACTGAAGTCATTTTTGTTAAAACAACTACTTTATAACTTATAAACCTATAACTTATTTATAACTACTATTGCAGAATAGTTATAAATAAATCTTTAAGAGCATTTTGTTTCCAAATGTTTCCAAAAAAGCATCTAGCCGTTTCTTGTCAGTAAGTTAAAAGTTACAGAAACTTCCTGATTGTTACACTGTTACACATCACCGTTACCTAGCAACCACAGCAAAGCTTTGCTTGTCACCTAGCAACCCAATTAGAGCTCTGGCCCATTACCTAGCAACCCCAGCTGATCTCCAGCGTTTGGTCAGCGGGTTTTCCCGCTGTACAATGGCTGCTGGAAAACACAAGAGTTTAGTTGTTAGCAACCAGAAACCACTGGCTGCATTCTGGTTGGTTGTGCAGGAGGCTCCACTAATGCTTGTTGTATAATTGTGCATCTATTTGCAGCCATTTTCTTGTGTGAGAGTAAATGTTGAGTTGGGTGGCCAGCAGCAGCTGATCTGGATTTAAAAGGACAGAGACCCTAAAACAGGCAGAACTGATTATCTAGGAACGATGTGATGTAAAAAATGTAATGAACATGTTTTGTTTAGGCCAATCTATCCTAAGCTGCAGGAAGCATCATAGGTCACCTTCGTAACACTGGAACATCTTTGTTGTTGCTATCTTGTCTAATTTGTTTCTCCTGCTTGATCTGACATCAAACTGAAGTTAAGTGGATGAACTGAAGTTAGAAATTCAGAGGATAATTTGAAGAGGCACAACAAATAAACTGATAATGAGGAGCTGATAAACCGAGTCATCGTGTTGTTGCTGCTTGTGTTGGAGATGCCTTCTCTGCTGGTGTCGCTGCTGCAGTCGCTGCTGCAGTCGCAGCTGCAGTCGCTGCTGCAGTCGCTGCTGCAGTCGCAGCGAAGAGGCTCAGTGTGTGAGAGCAGCCGCTGCCCCAGCTCTCATAAACACCTGGTTTATTTCAGGAAACCTCCTACATGCAGGATTTAAATGCGTCTGAATTTACATCTGCTTTGTTTGCGTTGACCTTTAAAGGTTTTTAGGTTAATGCCAACACTTTACTGCAATGATTGCCTTTAATACTTCCTCCTCCGTCCTTTTTCCTCTCAGTATGTCACTGCCTGCTTCTCTTTTTGCTCCACTGGTGCAGATAACCACATATTTATTAGTATTATCTCACAATTAACAAAAAACACAACCAACTCTCCAATCACTGCATACTCATACAAAGGTGGTTTTATTCATTATTATATATTCATTGATTCACTTCAATGTTTCATGTAGCAAATGAAGGAAAAAGACATTTATTGGAAACAGTCATTATGTTTCCAGTAGTTTGGTTCACTTTCCCTTATCTAACGGTTTAAACTGCCCGTATTTATCATTTTCAGATATTTCCATGAATTTTGAAATGAAGGTTTCTGATTGGTGAGTCAGCAGCAAAACTCTTGTTTCCAGCAGCCATTGTACAGGGCATGCAGCAGGAACCCAGCTGACCAGAGCGCTGCGTTGGTTGCTAGGTAACGGACTAGCAACCGTTACCTAGCGGTTGCTAGTAACCCTACCCTAACCCTAACCCTAACGTCACATTCAAAACGTCTTGAATGTGACGTTTTAAAAATGGCAAATTTTCCAGTCACCAGAAAACATGAACTTATTACCAAAAACATTCTTAGTTTGTTTTTAGAAGCAGGTGAGAAACACATAAAAATGTGCAAGAAGTGAATTTTGCATAAAACGTAACCTTTAAAGTGTCATCAGTGACTGGTGGTGATCTCATGTTGAAGTCTTTCCATTGGTCTGTAGTGTGTATTTATAATGTTGGGAAGGTGAGATATGGATATAAATGTTGGTAAAACATCAAAACTATGAATGATATTTTAAAAACGAACCATTTGTTCCTGTTGCTGTTTTCAGTGGAGGTAGCATTGAGAAGCAGGATAAAATGGATCACTTCAGGCCCGGATCAAGTGTAAGTTTGAGCTGTCAGGAAGCTTCAGGCTCCATACGAACCGTTCCAGCTCTCACATGCTGCTGTCTGTTTGTGTTGGACTGACTGTTGCATTTGGACCCAGACGCAGAGTTCTGTCTGCTTACAGTTACGCTGTACACAGTTTTTGTTGATTTTATTTCAAATGGAAAATAAAAGCTGATCCAGATGGATTTTTTCTGGAGATATGAAGCTGTTTAAGGGAAAATCTGCATCATTTCCAAGCTCTATGTGGAAAGTCTGGACTTCATCAGAGGAAAGAAGACAACAGGAAGTGTAATAGTTGGTTGTTTTGGTTAAAATAAATATTTTTTAGCGGTAGTTTAAAGTTAAACATGTCCAAATTTTTTGGTTACATACTAAGACATATTTGTGTTTTCTCCTTTCCTGCTTATTACTGAAAGTAAAAAAGTGATTTAATGTCATTACCAAAGTAAAACCGGTGCTGTAAAAACATTTCTGCTGGTGGATTTGTGTTTTTTACATCAGTTAGCAGCATTTCCCCGTCTCTCTCTCCCTCCAGGTGTTTCGGACAGACTTCATCACGGCCATGAAGCTGCCGGACTCGGCCCAGCTCGGCCCAGACGACTTCTACGTTCTGTCCGACCCGTGGAGGCAGGAGTGGGAGAAGGGGGTTCAGGTCCCAGCCAACCTGGAGGCCATCCCAGAACCCGTGGTCAGGTAGGATTTTATGGACACCGGAGCGTTTAGAGAGTTATTTACTCTGAGGTGACTGAAAAGCTTTAAACGGTCAAACCAACCAAACCATGTGAGCAGCCTGTTCCCCTCCTGGCCTGTGGGGGCGCTGCAGGAAACAACATAAAAACCTCTGAAGACACTGAGAGCAACTTTCTTCTTCACCAAATGGACACAAGATGGAGGCGTCAGATTTTGGTGGTTTAGTCTTTGGCTAAAGACCAGGAGCCATTTTTGCTGCTAGCGCTAGGCTAGCACGTTAGCTTTGGTTGGATTTACCCAGAATGCCCTGCGCTGTGGTCCATTTCGATTAGCGTTCACACCAAACCAAAGCAGATTGTCTAGACAAACGGACTGGATTAAAACAGACGAAACAGGATTGGTGTGACTGCACCTTTAATCCTCTTTAAGCTTTATTTCTGGAACTCCAGCGAGTTTGAAAGCAGCTTCCTCTGATTTACCTGAGTGGAATCACCAAACATGCAGAAATGCTGCTGATCAGAAGCACAACGTGTAACATTGTGATTGGCACATGAGGGGCAGCAGGTTTGGATTCACACACGCCGTGAATCAGGCAGATGCAGATGTTAAGGTGGCTGGCAGATGTGCCAACCGCTTGGCAGAGGAAGGCAGAGCTTCCAGATCTCCCAGCAGCTGCTCCACATACCCATGCGGTTTCTTTCTGGCATTCGAGGAACTAATGAAAATGCTCAGACTAGCCGGTAATGCTTGTAGCACCGGGAGGCCACACACTCAGCTCTGGGAAGACAGAATACCTAATGAATTTCCCAGAGAGATTCAGCTGAAAGTTTCATTATTTTTAGCGTCTGAAGACGTGCAGCGGTGGATTGTAGCAGCATCTGTAAAACCTTTTCTATTGAGCAGATTTCACGGCACTTACAGTTTGCAGCTGCAGGCGGTTTGAGTCGGTTTTTCTCTGTGGGTTAAAAATGTAACAGAGTTTCTGCAAGTAAAAAAAGAAACTTTAAGTTTCTGATTATACAGAATTTTAACGTTTTTAAACTGTTTTCAATGCTTGTTTTTCCCTTTTAAGAATGATTTGTGTCATTTATGCCGCAGTAGCAAATATTGCTGGGAGATTTATTGCGATAAACAATAATATTGTTTTGAGACCATTTTCAAAAAATATACTGATAATAATAATCCAGATAAACAAAACAACAAATACAATGAATTATGAAATCTCTAAAAACAAAATTATCCTTAAAAGAGATAAAGCACAAAACTTTTATCATCCAGACAGAAACGATAAATCACCCTCAGTGGAAATTATTGAGTTTGTTTTAAATTATTTTGCTATTAATTGATTTATTTCTACAGGTTTAGCACTAAATGTTGTTAGTTACTAATAAATTTTTATTAACAAACAGGAGTTTGTATGAAGTTTTAATTCCTTGATTTCAATAAAAAAAGCTCCACTTGCAGATTGTTTGAGAGGAAAACATTTGAAATAAGTTTGTTGTATCTGCAGCAGGTCCAACAGAACCTGCTGGAGAAAAGCATGAAGTGGATCTGATCTGATTTCTGATGTGATAAAACGACGAAGGGGGTTACAGCGAAGGTGTGAAGGAGTGATAGAGTGAAAGTGTGACTCGCTCTCGGTTCCCTTTTGTATTTTCATTCTCTGGTCATCCTGACAAACCCAGTTAGTTTTTCATCCTCTGCTCATTAAATCATTACTAAACTACTGAGCAAATACAAACATCTGTTTGGAAATTTGTTTCTGGGCAGCAAGACTTTATTTTGAAAGTGTGGATAAATATTTCTACAGGTTGTTCTTTCTAGGTCTTGTTTTGATATTTATTTTATAATCTTTGTCTAAACTCGGTAGGTGGATAAATGGAAAACAGAAAGAAATATTTACTGCAGATAAATACTTAAAATGAATTAATTTAGGGATTAGCTTGAGAAAACCTCTGTAGATCATCTGTTGTGTGAAAATGATCAGCTAATTGCTCTTTAAACCGTTTTTATTCATGTTTTCCTCATAAATTCAGCTAAATAAAACCGGTTGGGATAAATAGTTTTTGTGATGGGCTGCTATCAACAGTGCCTATTTTATTTAAGGTGTAATAAAATACAAGATGTTGAATAAACATCTTTTCTTCCATCTGTTTTGCTTAAATTGCTGCCATGTTGTTCCTCCGTCTGGAACAGGAATAAAAAGGGAAAATGGTTTTAGTGTCTTACAGGTTTGGAGAAATATTTGTACACTGGATGGCCACCTGTTTGTGGTTCAGTATTCTCTGATTCACCTGTTATTATTTATGTTGAATAAAACTCCAAATTATTCATAATTATGTTTTGCGTCTATGTCGGAGTGTTTATTTTGAAATTTAGAGCCTAACGTTTAGTTTGCTAAAGTTAAAATGCTTCTGCCGTAACAACGTTCGATAGCCTGACCATCTGGGGTTGAAAGGTTAACACTGTTAAACATCTGGAGTTAGGATGCAGCTCCTCTGACTGTCCAAGAGGAGTAAATCTTCCCCTGTGCAGACCGAGCTCTTGCATAGTGCAACATGAGATCAACTGGAGTTTTTTAGAGTCTTGGTGCTAAAGTACAGGATGATTCCAGAGTGAGGATTTTTTTTTGAGCTTTCCAAAACCTTTGACCGAAACTGTTTCAATCTTAGGATTCACTGAAATACACCTGGTTCATTTGGTGAGGTGTGAACACGAATCGACCTCTGACCTCTGACCTCTGGTCCTCCAAATCTCGGTCTGGTTCGGTTGAAGTGACCTCTGGTTTGGTTTGAATGTGAACGCCAAGTGGACCAGAGACTGCTCTAAAAGCAGGAAGTGAACTACAGCGAAGAGCATTCTGGGTAAATCCAACCAAAGCTAACATGCTAGCCTAGCGCTAGCAGCAGAAATGGCTCCTGGTCTTTAGCCAAAGACTGAAGAGAAATCCTCCATCTTGTTTCCATCTGGTGAAGCAGGAAGTTGCTCTCAGGGTCTTCAGAGGTTTTAGTGTCGTTTCCTTCAGTGGTTGTCGGTGCAGCGCCCCCACAGGCCAGGAGGGGAACAGGTTGATCAAAGAGCAGAAACAAAAAGAACCACATGTCACAAATGTTTCCGTTTTGGTTTCTAATCAAACTGATTCTGCTGGACTCTGAGATCTGAAAACATCCTTAGATGCTTAAAGACACATAATTTCCTGAAATTCATGTATTCATAAGCTGTAGAAATGTAAGGTGGCTGAGCAGTTCGTTGTACATCTCATCTTGTTCTTCCTCTCCTCCACGTCTTCATCCCTCTTTCCTCATTTTAGTTGTGCTGGAGGCGCTGACACATTTCTCTGTTTCTATTTTTTTTGAGTAATGACATAATCTTGAAAAATTGTGGAAGAGGAAAAGAGCTCCGGGCTCCGTCTGTTTGACACAATCGTTCACATTTCTCCATATTTGGTTCCGTATCTTGGTTATTGAGAGGCTTTCTGAAGAGATCCTCTGCTGCCTCTTTGCCCTTCACTGTTCCTGTTTTTTTACCCTTTCCTACACTCTGCCCTTCATCTCCATTTATAATTTCTCCTCTCCCCACTGGCTTCCCGTTGCTCTTCCTCTCTCCTCCTCCTCTCTTGTCCATGTTATCACTTACTCTCCACCTGCACCTTTCCTCCTCTCTGTCTTCCTCTGGATCTTGGTTTTTGTGGGGGCTGAGTGAAAATAATTAGCTGTTGCATAACACTGAACAGGACTGCGCCGGTGATTCGACAGCTTCTGTCTCCAGGGACAACTCTGAACCAGAGATGGGAATAATTGCATACACGCATGAGAAGATGTGCCCTTTTTCTTAAAATTAATGGAATCTATCTTGGGGTTTTATTATATGTTTCTCCATTTCAGCCCCTGGCAGAGCTGCTGAATTGTCAGGCTCCGGTCAGAGCTGCTTGGTTTCTGCACACGGAAAGAATGAATAAAGTGGTTAAAATACAGTAAATAAAAGAAAGTATTTTTACCGTAGTGCATGTGTTAAACGGTGAAGTGAATGATGTTTGTGAGGTGAAGCTCCCAGCAGGCTGAAATCACAAGATAATAAGATGGATTTTGTGGTCGATATATGTTACGGTCAGCGTTCTGGCAGCTGGGATCTGAAGCAGAACTCGGTTCTGAAAGGCATGTGTGGTATGCAGAACATTTGGGTGAACTGTCTGTAAGCCTCAGCGCGGGGGGGTTAGCCTCACAACGAGAGGACGCTAGCTTTAGCAGAGCTTTTTGTGAAGTAATTACTGAGGAGAGACGGGCGAAGTGTGAGCCTGTTGAGCAGGACAGAACCTGCTGTGATTCTGACTAAAACCTCAAACATTTTTCAGAAGAATTCACTATTTATTTTATGAATTCATTCATAAAAATATTCGGTTTGGTTTCAGCTGTGCATGTAATACAGTAGCATCAACTGATCAGAAGAGACTGTTAAACTGTCTTTGTATCATTTAAGTCATTGTTAGTTTCTAACATTGTTTATTAATACTTATTATCTAGAAATATATAACATAGACAAAGTAGATCAACCACTGAAGGAAACGACACTAAAACCTCTGAAGACGCTGAGAGCAACTTCCTGTTTCACCAGATGGAAACAAGATGGAGGCGTCAGATTTCAGTGTTGGAGGATTTCTCTCTAAGCTAAAGACCAGGAGCCGTTTCTGCTGCTAGCGCTAGGCTAACACGTTAGCTTTGGTTGTATTTACCCAGAATGCCCCTGCTAGGCTTGGAGGACCAGAGGTCAGAGGTCGATTAGCGTTCACGCCAAACAAACGAACCGGACTTTGACTAGACAGACGGACTGGAGTCGGGTTAAAGCGGACTGAACAGGACTGCTGTGAATGAACCTTTAATCTGTCATCCAGCTGTTACTTAACTTGCCGTTTAAGTTTCTGGATCTAAAATCTTTTCTATGAGTCAAAACCTGAAGGCCTAAAGTCGTGTCAACAGAAACGGCTTTAGCAGAAAGACAGTGGAAACGTTTTCGGTGTGAAATTTTCATCTGAACTCATTTTATCTTATTGATGATCACTAAACCATCTTGGCCATCATGACTTAATTAGTTGCTTTATTTATACTGTTGCTATTTATGGAAACCAACCCCTACATGCTGTAAGAAAAATAACTAACTGCCGGCCGGCCTGTTTTCAGCGAGAGCTGTCAGTAGTTTGTATAGTGAGTCTGCGATGTGAACTCTGAACTCTGGGTCCTCCAGGCGCAGTGATTCGGTTGGAAACAGAGAAGAAGAAGTGTTTGTGTGAAGGTTTGGGTTCAGGTGTTGGTTCCACCGATGCCGGACTGGAGCGTTCAGACGGAGCGGGAGATGCTGACACGATGTAAATCCAGGAGTTGTGACTGATTAAACAGTTTCTTTTTGTTTATTTCTGCCTCTTAGTGCGACACACAGACTTCCACCGGGTTGTAGAGTTAATAAGCTCCTAATAACTCAGCGACACACTAAACGCAGCCTGGGGAAGTAAGATAGATAGAGCTTGAAAAATGGAAAATTGCAGGACAGTGAAGGTGGAGGATTGTCTAAATGTCATGCATTGCGAAGCTTCGGCTATATTTAAAATTGAAGAAGAAAACTTTGACATTTGGAGAATCTCTGGCAGTTTTTCTCCCCCAGTGCTTTTCTTATTCCGTGACTTGAATGGGGTTTATAGTTTCTCTGTTCAGTTTATCATCTACATCAATCCCACATTGGTTTTAAGGATGCAGTTCATGTCCCATTAGAAGTGGCTGGAACTGATTAAACTTTGTTTTTAAGTGCAGTTTGGACATTTTTAAAAGAGTTAGCTTAATATTAGCCTGGCCTTGTTTTGGGATAATTTTCCTTTTGGAACAACAAACTGTCCAAGTTTCAGGTAGTTTTACGTCACCAATGGCAACATTGTTCAATGCACAAGAGCTTTCTGGTAATGGAACAGAACCTCAGCATGACGCAGCCACCACCATGCTTTGGTAGTTGGTCCAGTTCTGGGAGATTTGAAAACGTCAACTCTCCGCTGATCAAAGATTTTTGTCCCATATTCTCAGTCTGAATATCAGAATAAAATGATCCAAAGAATCAAACTGAATCCAATCAGAATATTCTGTCGGGGCATTTTCACGGTGTGATGTAAACGTTCACACCGTGTGGATCAGATCTGATTCCTGCACAATATTAGCCAGTGAAGCTATTGATCATTTATAAACCCATTTCTATTCTATGGCTTAATAACATTAAGTTTGTATTTCTAAGGAGAATTTGTTGACAGAAAGCCAAACCATGTCGACTATTTAAAAGACGTTTTAAATAGTTATTGGCATAAATACAAACTATTCTGTTTCCTCCTGGGAGAAATGACTCAGAAACTCTTCCTGTCTGAAACAAAGACAGTTAACAACACCTGGAACAAATATGACATTTGTTTTTTCCCGTTTCCAGTGTAACTGAAGAAAAATGTGCAGCTAAAGGTCATGACAGAAGCATTGATTCTCATCCACTAATCACAAGCACAGAAAACAGAAACACTGAGGAAAAGACGGACGCCCTCAGGACTCTGAACCGCCTGCGCCAGCTGCTGCCTTCACCACGATCCTCACTGATCGCTGGCTGCATGTTTGCCCGTTGCATCCGAGCGTGTGCATGTTTCAAAAATAATGGCCTCTGCAGCATCTGGAACAGTCCCGGCGCTACCCTCTAATTTTTCCAAAACAGCTAATAAAGTGACTAAGAGTAGCTTCATCAGCGTCATCATGCATGGGGTCGATGAGTGCACGTCAGCTAATAGTTTCCACACACACACACACACGCTTGTTTGTATTCTGACACTCTGAATTCATGTCTAACAGCAGTTAGATGGATGAACAAACATCCAACAGTCTGTTTTGCACATATGTGTGCTGTGTGTTGCTCTGGGATTTGCTGCCTGGATGGATGACCTGCAGACTGAATACTGTAAATATGTGGAGGAGCAGATGGTTCGGATAAATGCTCGGTGTTCAGCGCTTCTTGGATTGATGGTTTCACCGAGCCACAGCAGCGGCTGATTGGAGGTCACATTCTGGTTTTGGTTTTTGAGTTAGCAGGTGGCTAATATGTGGGGACAGGATGAAGTCAACTGCTTTCAAAAACATTAAATGTTTGCAGACACAGCAGAACAACTTTTTCCATTTATTTACTTTCAGGGAAAAGTTTCAAAGTAGTTGCTCGAGTTGTTGAGGATTTGTAGATGATATCTTTAGATTTGGGTGCTTGATTTTTTTACTTTCTCAGCTAACATCATTTCTTAAACGATGCCTGAAAGTGATGCTTAGGAAATATGGGAGACGTTGAACTGCATCAGCAGAAAGCAGTTATTAGATCCTCATGAATCAACTTGTTGGTGGTCTAAATGAAGAGTATCCTCCTCCTTTATCTGCCCTGATTCTTTCATTTTGGGAGATGCATGATTGGCTGATACGTCCATGTGAATCTTTTCTACCTGAACCGCTGTCCTCTGCAGTAAGGTTAGACCAGCACTCCGGCCCATCGGGTCGGGTCCAAACGGTTGGAGTCAACAACATTCACCCCACTGTTAACAAATCAGAAACTTTCCGGCTGTATTTAGCAACATTTCAGATAAAAAAATATTGGTATCTTTGCTTTGGTTTAGGAGCTTTTTATGCTTTGCAGATAAAGGATTATTATCTGCCAATATCTGGCCTTTTCTCCCCTGGAAAAGGCCAGATATTGAACTGGAAACCAATGAAAAACTAACAAAAGCACAAAGCAAATGGAGTCGTTCAAAATGTCTGTAGAGCTGTTGGCTGAGTCTAATTTAATAGACTGAAAGAAAGTCTGTCTCCTTGGAAGGAAAAAATACTGCAAAGAAATGAGGAATGAGCCAAACTTATGTTTCATAATGTAAATAAATCCTGACATCCTGCTGAGTTCAAGGAGAGCTGCTGGAGTTCAACCATTCCAATGAATAATAGCTTTTAGTCTTTACAAATTAAAATTTACAAAAAAGTTTAAAAGATATGAATTATTTAGTTGTTGCTAAGCTGATATATAAACAGCTGCAGCAGATAAACGGTGGAATAAGGATTTCGTTCGGTCTCTTCCCTCGAACTGTCGGGTATCCAACCAGACTTGGATGAAACCGACTGACTTTCTGATGGATTTTGTTGCTATAAAAGCCAAATTTCCCGCAGTAGCTCGTCTCCGTGTTGCAGTGAGGGTCAGTCTCTCCCACCACAAGCCGGATTGGTTTCTCCTGGCTGGCCGGGGCAGAAACCGACCAAATGTACTTCTTAAGTGCAACTTGAGGAGCCAAACTGTGTCTGTTGGGTCCCAGGAATAACGACACGTTACATAGATAAATAGGATCTGATCTGTTTCATTAGGAGAAGGGTTTAATGAGCCGACTGCTGGACAAACGGTGACCGAGTTCCCAGGGTTCATCTGGGTTCATTAGGGTTCATCTGGGTTCGTCAGGGTTCGTCTGGGTTCATTAGGGTTCGTCTGGGTTCATCAGGGTTCGTCTGGGTTCATCAGGGTTCGTCTGGGTTCATTAGGGTTCATCTGGGTTCATTAGGGTTCATCTGGGTTCGTCAGGGTTCGTCTGGGTTCATTAGGGTTCGTCTGGGTTCATCTGGGTTCGTCAGGGTTCATCTGGGTTCATTAGGGTTCATCTGGGTTCGTCAGGGTTCGTCTGGGTTCATCAGGGTTCGTCTGGGTTCATTAGGGTTCGTCTGGGTTCATCAGGTTTCTTCAGGGTTCATCTGGGTTCATCAGGGTTCGTCTGGGTTCTTCAGGGTTCATTTGGGTTCGTCAGGGTTCCTCTGGGTTCATCAGGGTTCGTCTGGGTTCATCAGGTTTCTTCAGGGTTCATCTGGGTTCTTCAGGGTTCATCAGGTTTCTTCAGGGTTCATCTGGGTTCATCAGGGTTCATCTGGGTTCTTCAGGGTTCATCTGGGTTCATCAGGGTTCGTCTGGGTTCATCAGGTTTCTTCAGGGTTCATCTGGGTTCTTCAGGGTTCATCAGGTTTCTTCAGGGTTCATCTGGGTTCATCAGGGTTCATCTGGGTTCATCAGGGTTCATCTGGGTTCTTCAGGGTTCATCTGGGTTCATCAGGGTTCGTCTGGGTTCATCAGGTTTCTTCAGGGTTCATCTGGGTTCTTCAGGGTTCATCAGGGTTCATCTGGGTTCATCAGGGTTCTTCAGGGTTCATCTGGGTTCATCAGGGTTCATCTGGGTTTATCAGGGTTCTTCAGGGTTCATCTGGGTTCTTCAGGGTTCGTCTGGGTTCATCTGGGTTCATCTGGGTTCTTCAGGGTTCGTCTGGGTTCTTCAGGGTTCATCAGGGTTCATCTGGGTTCATCTGGGTTCATCTGGGTTCATCAAAATGCTAAAGAACAACCAAAGCATAGCTGGGACGATGCTAGGCTAACAGTCATCTGAAAACAATTATTCCTGCAGTTTTTTCTACCATTTGTTTTCAGCCTTAGCTTCGTCTTAAAAAACTCTTTACATGTAGAGTAAAATATAAACACCAGGGGTAAAAGTGGATCATCCTTTTGGTTTTTGACTGATGCGATAAATAATGCTCTCCAACAAACAAACAATCTGTTACAAATAGTCTGGTGCTTCACTATAAATGAGTGAAAAAACATTGTAAGTGAGAAAAGCTTTCAGGATCTGCAGGAAGTTGTTGTCTGAACTGTTCTGGATATTAAACTGATACTTTTTTCTCCTTCTTGAGAAAACATTTGCATGGATCCCAACCAAAAGCACAATGCCAATAACAACTTTAAAAATGCAAAGGCATGGCTAAAGCAGTGCTAGGCTAACAGTTTCCCCATGACAATTTGCATCATTAATGTTTTCTGTTTATGTTTAAAGTTTAATGGAAACCAAATCAGAAACTCCTAAAAGCGATTTTCCTCCTGGCCTCTCCAGCCATTTTCTGTTAACAAGATGCTCAAATCGGTTTTGCAGAGTATCTTTGTGAGAGTCTGAAAGATTTTGAGAGGCATTAACGATGACTCAAACCCTTTGCATGAAAATCAGCTGCTGAAGTGCTGCAGTGAGTCTTGCATGCGTCCAGTTTGCCTGTTCTGTTCTGGAGAACGACCCGGCTACTTTGGCTGACCCCTGCAGGGCGACAACGCCAACTGGATGACTGGTTTTCTTTGTGGCATGCTGACTTTCTAACCGCAGTGACTGGTTCTGGTGAATGAGTCAATCCCAGCTAAACAGCCTCAGCTGGCTCCAGTTTTACATTTTTACATTTCACTTACTGAGGGCAAGTGTGTTTTGGAGCTGTTAAAAAGACTTAAGACCAAAATGTGTCAGCTTGTGCCTCCTTCAGACATGAGGTTGGTTTTAACTCGTTTCATTTTTTTGACCAGAGAGTCTGGAATCTTAGACAAAGAAAATCATTTAAACTCTTGACCAAAGACGACGAATTCATCTGAGTAGTTGTAGTTTATTATTTCTTTAATTCAGGGCTGGCCAGATGTTTTGCACTAAGGGCCAAAATGCCCAGGTTGGAAGGATTCAGAGGCCAACATTTCCTTTTTCCCCCAATTAAAAACTCAAAAATATTATTATTAATTTTTCTTTTTCAGCAAAACAGTAATAAAACATGTAATGTTTTATGTTTGCCTAAACATTTAGAGCCTCTTAACATTTTGGTTTTATTATTTTCTGTTTTTTAAAGTCTATAAAATTTCTTTAGTTTATTTCCAGTAACAAAATTGTAAATTTTCTTCTACAAACTTTGCTGTTTTAGTTTGTGTGCGCTGAAGTCGCTCGATGTTTTTATGAGATCAGAAAAGAAAACATTCTGCGTTGCACTTTACATCTTCAGTTTAAGTAGATAAAAGCTTTCCATGATAAAAGGGTTCGGGTTGGGGGCCACACAAAACCCACCCAAGGACCACAAATGGCCCCTGGCCCACACTTTCAGCCTCAGCCGTGGTTTACCTGACGGAGGTGTAAGTGTGCTTTGCCTGTTCTGACTGGATGTCAGATTAAACCCCAGAATGAGTCGGAGTTTCAGAGTTCTGTTTCTCTGTGAAGCATCTGATGTCTTTTCTTATAAAACCTGCAGCTTCGCCCAGCGGCAGCAGCTCCTCTGATCCGGCTCATCAAAGCGGTTTGGCTGCTGCTCCTTTGGTTCAGCAGCATCTGGACCAATCACCGTCCGCCTGCTGCCTCAGTAGAAACAAGCGAGATGGAAAGAAAAGACTCTAGAAATGAAGAATCTTTCTCCTTCGTCGCTGATCTGTCCTGTTTGTGCCGGCAAACCAGCATCTATAAACATCCTTCCTCAGTTTTGTTGGGGTCACGCTGTTTTCCTCAGAGGCTTTTTTTCTGCAGAAGCAGTGTATTATTTTTCTGTCACTCCATCTGTCAGTGTGTATCCGTCCAGCTGCATCCTCCGGCAGCTGGACAGTTGGGGGGAAACTGTCGACTTTAACAGCCACATCAGGGAGCCGGTGCGCCCTGCCGGCCACTTAAACCCGACTGCCTCCAGGAGAGTAAACACTCCTAACGGCGGCTCGTCTCCCGCGGGACTGCAAGGCTGAACGAAAATATCTGATTGATTACCACGGACTGAAGTGGTGGAAGGAGAAGACTAGATGTGTTTAACTTCAGTTTGATTAAACGACTGCCAGCTGTTTTTACCCAATTAACCTGGAAAATATTCAAACAGCTGACGTGACAAAAAATCACTTCATGCAAGAATCGTAATTTTCATTTCCTGCGATTCAGAATCGATGTCCTGAAATCAATTTAAAACTGACATATTGTGACATTCAACATGTTTTTTTTTCTGCTTCTTAGCAATAAATTAATGTTTTCTTGTGTTTGTATGGAAAATGATCCTTATCTCGGGAATGTAATATCAGAAATCATCCCGTTACCTAGCAACCGCAGCCCAGCCCGTTACCTAGCAACCCCAGCTGATCTCCAGCATTTGGTCAGCTGGTTTTCCCGCCGTTTGTGCTGTACAATGGCTGCTGGAAAAGGCGAGAGTTTTATTATTAACTCACCATCCAGAAAACACTTGGTTGGTTGGTTGGTTGTGCAGGAGGCTCCACTAATGCTTTTCGAAGATGTAGGGTTGTATAGTTGCTCATCTGTTTGCACCTGTGAGTGAAAACGTTGAGTTGGGGGGCAAAAACCTTTACAAAGCAGACTGGAGTAGATCCAGCAGAAATCCTTCAATAATCAAAAAAAGATTTTTAATGGAATCGTGAGACAGTGGAAGATTCCCAGCTCCTCCTCCAGTCAGCAGACTGAGGAAAGCTGCAGAGTTTTAAACCTCTTCAAGCAGCAAATCCAGACTAAAACCAGAGCAAGATGCATCCAAGGTCAGAGCAGCTGTAAGTGCCTGTAATACTTTACAGAGCAAACACAATAACCTCTAACATTAATAAAGTGATGCTGGATCAGTGAGTTTATTCCTCCTCATAAACACTGAATTATCTCTCCACTGCAAATCAACGCTCCATCTGGAGGCTTGAGAAGCTTTTTGTTCTCTGGATGGTCGTGGCCTGCAGGTTGCAGCAAGTAGGGAGTAAATGGAGCTCAGCAATGATTTACCAGGACGATCCTGTAGTTACATCCACCTCCAGGCTGCACAATGACTGAAGACTCACAGAAATCATCTGATTAGCTGCAAACGCTCAGAGCTAAAATAAATGTTTCCCCTCTTACTGAATAATCTGTGTGCATATTGTTGAAGTTTCTGCTGTGCTTCAGTTCTGACAATATTATTTAAAACAATCTTACAAACTAGTTGATGAGATGCACCAAAACATTGGTTGTTTTCCGGAATAAAAGGTTTTCCAAGCAGATGGTGAAGAGGCCATGTTGGGGCTGAGTTGTAAAAATACAGAAAGTTGTTTCAGAAGAAACCATTTTAAAACATGTCTGCGTTTTATTCAGGCTGCTGAAGAGCGAGGGAGAGCAAGACTTCAGATGACAGTTGATCAGTTTTATCCATTTCACTTTTGAATCTATTGAAAACCAATAAAGTTAAATCTTTAAAGAACATTTCCCTCCAGAAATGGAAGATATGTTGAATATCCAAAATAAAACACAACAAAAACCATAAATTAAATGGATTATTTGTCTGTAAGCATAATGAATCACCTGAATGGAAATTATAGAGCTTGTTTTAATTTATCACGCCATTAAGAGGCTTAATGGAGATTCATATGGAAGCTAAAAAACAATCTGATCCTGTTTTATGTTATTTTTAAATAGAAATTTGAATCAAACTAAATCTGTTTCAGTGGTTGAGATGGAGAAACCTTTTCTGTTTTAAGTTATAAAACTCAACTTTTAATGTTAAAAACCTCCAACGTTCAGCAAAATTCACCGAAAATAACCAAGATGCAGGAAGCATATTTACTTGTTGTGTTTTTATTGTTCCTTGTTCTCATCTCTCAGTGACGACCCCAGAACTTGCAGCAATGGTGCAACTTTAGCTGAACTCAGCATAAATGACAGCAGCTCATCTGAAACTAGTTTTACTGGGCAGAAACTGAAATAAACAGCAGATTTCTTTCCGCTTCCAACTCTCGTTCTCGCAGCTTTGGTGCGTTATTAGGCAGAGACTCCATCTGAAGAAGGTGCAAAATAAAAGCAGGCGGAGAAAATTGAGAGGATAAAGGAGGAAACGTGTTGATGCTGCTGCAACTGAGGGAATAAGTAAACAAACGTGCGGATGAAGCGGATGAGTGGAGCGGCACAACAATTTTAGATCTTCTGGGAACGATGGAGAAAATAGATGGACGGAAACAGAGTGTTTGCTTTATCAGCGGCGCCCTCCTTCATTTCCCCGCCTGCTCCTTTCTGCTGTTTGCGGGTTTAATCGAAGCTTTCAGAAATAAAGCAAGTGGGAATAAATCTCTCAAGACTTGATGCAGGAAGCTACGGAGAAACAAAACTGCCTGGCAGCATTCTGCACAACGAGGCTCATTTCACGTTATTATTCATGGAGAGTAGGAATCGATTATTATTTATCGATTAATCAGATAAATAAATGGGCAGATCTTTCATTTAAAACCACTCAGCGCTTTTTGTACAATATTAGAAATACATAAAAAGATGCAAATAGATGATTTTATTCATTTTATTGCGTCTGTAAACTCCAGGTTAATCAATCAGAGAATTAATATTTTATTGCCTAAAATTCAATAACAACATTTTTAATGTAAGTTTGATCATTTGTAGCAAAGGTTTGTTTTAGATGCAAAAAGTTTTTATTTCTTACAGTTTCAGTATTGTTGCTGCTCAGTCGTCCAGTTATCGATCGATTACTAAAGTGGTTGATGATTATTTCAATAATCGATTAGAATGATCGTTTCAGACCTGACAGCTGTATATTTTCCCAGAAACCAGTTTAAAAACCGTCCCTGAGTTTGTGCAGATCTGGTGAAGTCATGGAGCAAAGTTTGTTTATGTGAAGGTTTGTGTGGAAAGTTGCTTTGAGGTGGCAGATTGATCAGCAGATCAGCAGATTGATCAGCAGATCAGCGGATTGATCAGCAGATCAATAGATTGATCAGCAGATCAATAGATTGATCAGCAGATCAATAGATTGATCAGCAGATCATCAGCCTGTTTTTCCGGAGCAGCTCATGTTTTTGTGTTTGGCAGCGTTGACGTCTGGAGGCTCATGCTGGCGGTGGGCTGTTTGATGTGCTGGTGGGATTTACTGGAAGTGTGTCAGACAGGAAAGGAATGCGGGAAGAGAGTGGGAGTGTGTGTGTGTGTGTGAGGAAGTGTGTGTGTGAGGGAGTGTGTGTGTGAGGGAGTGTGTGTGTGAGGAAGTGTGTGTGTGAGGAAGTGTGTGTGTGAGGGAGTGTGTGGATGTGGGTGAGAGAGAGGGAGAGATACACAGAAATGGGTTTGCCTCTCTTTATGTTTACATACAGTTTGTTTTGTCTGTGCGTGTGTGTCTGTGTGTGTGTGTCTGGGTGCGTGTGTGTGTGTGCTTTCCCAAAGGGTCATTGCTTCAGCCCTATTTACCCCCCCCTGGTCTTTATTTGCCCCTCAGGGTTTTCCCACAGCAGCTTTGCTCGCGGCTCCAGATAGAGATGCATCCAGAGTAAATGTGAAACATCTGTCTGGATCCTCAAAGTGTCTCAAAAGTTTCTCTGAGACACGAGAAACAACCAGTTGGATTCGTTTCTCAGCCAGCAGGATTTCAGGGAAACCAGAGGAGAAACTCTGGTTTTATGGGGATCATGTTGCCACAAACCTGAATGTGTTTGTTTGGGATTTTATGATTGTCTGGGATTTGATCACAACATTTTCCAGGTTTGGATGAATGTGGAAAAGTTTCCTTCCAGATTTTATTCTGCCTGTCCTTCATTTCTTCTATACTTTCCTTTTACTTTTTAACTTCTGAATTATTTTATTTCTTGTTGTTTTTTTTCTAATTTTGTTTCTGTCTTGTTTTCATTCTCTCTCTCAGTCCAGTGCAGCCGATCATCTGGACAAACTAACATTTTTAAGCATCTTGTTCTTCATCCACGTGAAAACTAACATTAATGTGACTGAAAACAATTATTTATAGTGGAGATTTTATTGCTGACAGGAAGTTGTTGCTGTTTTGAAGTGATCTGATTGGCTAACCTGGATTTTAGTTTAGCCCTGCACTGCCCCCTACAGGTCTGGCATGTTTAAAACATTGGTTTCTTTTTTGTTAATCTCTTTCTTCTATTTCTTTTTGTGACTTTGTTGGTAAATATCATCCTCCAACATTTCCTTCCTTTGTTATAAAAAATCCCCATTGAGATTTTTTGCTTTTTTTCTTTTTTTGTGTCAGTTTTTCCTTCCAGTCTGGCTTTTGCAGGTTTCCTATATAAACTTCTGCAGTTCATAGAAAACTCTTGTTTTGTATTTTAAAATGTCCATAAACTCTGTGGAAACAGTGTGAACCATTTCGTGGAAACACAGATGATTCTTTGTCTTCATTCTGAACCATCATGCAGGTTAGACTCCACAAAGCAGAACCTCTGATCTTTGCTGTATTTGTGTCACATGAGGTAAAATCTGCCATGAATCCTCATTAACACCTTGTTTGTTTATGGTAATTAGACTAATCTCTCCTAATGTAAGAGCCGGCCAACTGCTGATGGTAAAAATGCAATGCTTTGCAACTCCAAAACACCAGGCTGCAGATTTAGGAAGAAAGAAATATTGATTTAGCGAAATAATAAGAATAACAATAGTTTAAAAAAAGAGTAGAAGGAAAGGAAACCTGTAGCCACTGCAGGTGGCTCTGCAGAGACAGAAACCCGAGGGATTAACTCTGGACTCAGGACGGCGGGGGAACCGGCTGAGGAACCGGCTGAGGAACCGGCAGAGGAACCGACAGAGGAACCGACAGAGGAACCGGCTGAGGAACCGACAGAGGAACCGGCTGAGGAACCGACAGAGGAACCGACAGAGGAACCGGCTGAGGAACCGACAGAGGAACCGGCAGAGGAACCGACAGAGGAACCGACAGAGGAACCGGCAGAGGAACCGACAGAGGAACCGACAGAGGAACCGGCTGAGGAACCGACAGAGGAACCGACAGAGGAACCGGCTGAGGAACCGACAGAGGAACCGGCAGAGGAACCGGCTGAGGAACCGACAGAGGAACCGGCAGAGGAACCGACAGAGGAACCGACAGAGGAACCGGCAGAGGAACCGACAGAGGAACCGACAGAGGAACCGACAGAGGAACCGGCAGAGGAACCGACAGAGGAACCGACAGAGGAACCGGCTGAGGAACCGGCAGAGGAACCGGCAGAGGAACCGACAGAGGAACCGACAGAGGAACCGGCTGAGGAACCGACAGAGGAACCGGCAGAGGAACCGACAGAGGAACCGACAGAGGAACCGGCAGAGGAACCGACAGAGGAACCGACAGAGGAACCGGCAGAGGAACCGACAGAGGAACCGACAGAGGAACCGGCTGAGGAACCGACAGAGGAACCGACAGAGGAACCGGCTGAGGAACCGACAGAGGAACCGGCTGAGGAACCGACAGAGGAACCGACAGAGGAACCGACAGAGGAACCGGCAGAGGAACCGACAGAGGAACCGACAGAGGAACCGGCTGAGGAACCGACAGAGGAACCGGCAGAGGAACCGGCAGAGGAACCGACAGAGGAACCAACAGAGGAACCGGCTGAGGAACCGACAGAGGAACCGGCAGAGGAACCGACAGAGGAACCGACAGAGGAACCGGCAGAGGAACCGACAGAGGAACCGACAGAGGAACCGACAGAGGAACCGGCTGAGGAACCGACAGAGGAACCGACAGAGGAACCGGCTGAGGAACCGACAGAGGAACCGGCTGAGGAACCGACAGAGGAACCGACAGAGGAACCGACAGAGGAACCGACAGAGGAACCGGCAGAGGAACCGACAGAGGAACCGACAGAGGAACCGACAGAGGAACCGGCAGAGGAACCGACAGAGGAACCGACAGAGGAACCGACAGAGGAACCGGCTGAGGAACCGACAGAGGAACCGACAGAGGAACCGGCTGAGGAACCGGCTGAGGAACCGACAGAGGAACCGGCTGAGGAACCGACAGAGGAACCGACAGAGGAACCGGCAGAGGAACCGACAGAGGAACCGGCAGAGGAACCGACAGAGGAACCGGCAGAGGAACCGGCAGAGGAACCGGCAGAGGAACCGGCAGAGGAACCGGCTTCCTGCACGCGTTTGGAAGCCATCTGCAGAGATCTGCCTCTTTCAGCCAGCGGAGCGTTAGTGAGGTTTCTCCAGTGACGGTGGGCGATAGGTGGCGCTGCACTGCGAGCGTTTCAGGCCGAGCTGCAGAGGCTCAGGCAGATTGAGGTCAGGCTGTTTGTGGGCCGGAGACACTGTGAACTATTAGAACCGCACTTTTGTCTGGAATATGATCCAACAATGTCACAGATCAAAGACGGTTATATTATACAAGACTGAAACACGACATTTACACTCACTGTATAAAAAGACACTTGAATAAAGTATTTATATTTAAATACGTTGAGGATTTTTTTTAAAGAAACTATTTGGAAACATTTTATTTGACCTAATTTTGTTACTTCTATGAATGATGTAATTTTTAAGTACTTACTCAGTACTTGCACATACTTTTTACCAAATACTTTTTCACAGCAAGTGGTTTCTGGGTGGTGCGTCAACAACTACACTCTTTTCCAGCAGCCATTGTACAGCACATGCAGTTGATCTGCTGGAGATCAGCTGCGGTTGCTAGGCAACATGCTGGACTCGTGTTGCTAGGTAACGGCGCCGTGCCGATCAGTGGTGGCTCAACAATCAGGAGGTTTTTGCAACGACTCGTTTTCCAGACATTAACATATTAGCAGATAACAGCTCAGTGTTTGGTTTCAAGCAGTTTGAGACCCAAATGGAATAATAGGAATTATAAATGTGTAAAAAATGTGACTTTTGCATAATGTGTCGTTTTAAGAGCAGAACAGCTGTGGTGATGATGTCACATATCCGACACAGTTTTTGAATCGGTCGTGCTTCTCGCTGCTCCTGAGTTCCTCACGGCGTCTGCAGGCAGCGGCTGCAAGCTGGGAGTTAAAATGAAGTCTGTAGAGATCCTCGTTAAGTTACAGACTCTTAAAACAATCATATAGGAAGATCAAATCTGTTCAATCAGCCACAGATGGAAAGGCTAATAAACTATAATTTTGTACCAAACTCTCCATGCTGGAATTGGAAAACAATTAAACAACCAAAAACCATCAATAAACAGCAAAGAAAAACAACTTACAACCAAAACCACAAATAAAACAGATTCTGATGTCTGCGTTAAAACCTTCATAAATATTAATAATTATAAAAGTAATAATCTAGGTTATTTAAATTCATCATGTGATTAACTGATTAGTTTAACAGCTAATTGGTTTTATTTTACTCCTTTGTCTCAAACAGTTCAGCCTTTTCACCTTATAATGACAGCAAACCCACTTCTCTAGTTTTTATGTGTAAAATATTACCAGGTTTTTTCTGTTGAGTTTCTAGAGTTTCTTTTTCTCCTAACTTTATTCTCAAAGTTGAACTTTCACCTCCTGGTTATAAGCGACGTGTTGAACCCACTCAAAGTCTTTATTCTGTATTTATCCACATTTTTCTTCCTGTTCTTCTGCACAATGAGCTTTGAATGACAAAAAGTTGAAAGTCCTTGAAATGTGTCTGATCTGTGAAAAAAAAGCTGTTTTAGATCCGATTAAGTTTGATTAAAGCGTCCTTTGAAATAAAGTCAGTCCCGGCGTTTGTAGATAGCAGCCTGGAGCAAAAACTGGGGAAAATATTCACATGCAAATGAAAAGAGACGATTGAGACCATCAGAGCGGCGGCGGCGGCGGCTGCGGCGGTGGCGGCTGCGGCGGCACTCCGACAGGCGACGTTCAGATTCACCTTAATCTGCTTGAACCCTCTGAGGACTTATTGTTCAGCCTTTAAATGTCTCATGTTTGCTTTTTGAAGATACCAGCAGATCATGAAAAGATATTAGAATTATACTGAAACATCGACAGGTGTGACTTCAGGTGTGACTTCAGGTGTGACTTCAGGTGTGACTTCAGGTGTGACTTCTGGCTTAAAGAGGTCAGAAAAATGCTGCAGCTGGTTATGTGATGAAGTTATATACGTGGAATAATTAACTAAAAAGTCATTTAGCTGCATGTCTGGTTTGTAACCATGTTTGTAATTTTATATCCAGCTCTCTGATATTACCCGTTCTTATTGCATTGCTTTGGTGTGGAGTGCTTTACACTTCTTATTGTTGCATTTAACAAAAGATGGTGAGTCCCTGTATTTACTATCATCTGACTGAATACATTATGACGGGTTGGTGCGTCTCTTATACCACCTGAAGTTTGTTTGTGTTTTTCTTAACGGTGATGATTATTTTTGTTTTATTGGTGAAGTTTTCCACTGAGACGTTCAGAGGATCCAAAATTCACATTTTGTGTTTTTATACTTCAGTTTGGGTCTTGATGTTTTTGGGTGTCTGGAAAATGAGTTGTTTCAAAACACCATGATTGCTGAGTTACAATCAAAAGGCACTGCACTGTTGCCTAGCAACCCCATCAGAGCTGTGTTGCCCGTTATCTAACAACACAAAATGAGTTCCAGCCCGTTTGGTCAGCTTGTTTTCTCGCTGTGCAATGGCTGCTGGAAAAGACGAGATTGTAGTCGTCGACTCACCTTCCAGAAACCTCTGGCTGCATTCTGGTTGGTTGAGCAGGAGGCTCCACTAATGCTTTTCAAAGATGTATGGTTGTATAGTTGTACTTCTGTTTGCAGCCACTTTGTTGCGTGAGTGTAAACGTTGAATTGGGGGCGTGGCCAGCAGCAGCTTATTAGCATTTAAAGTGACAGAGACCCTAAAACAGTTCAGACTGAAATCTGATTATCTGACAATGATTGTGTGTAAAAGCAATGTTTTGTATAGACCACAGACTGATCCTAACCTGTTAAAGGAAGTTTAATAGAAGACTAACCTTTCAGTTAGTCTTTAGGACAAACTGAAGGGTTTTTGGGAAGGAGGGCGAATCCCTGAATTACCTCTAATGTCCCTGTTTGGTCTGCATCTTGGTTTCAGTTGTTTTGTATTAAAATGTTTCCTAAATATTAAAATGTGTGAGCATGAAGGCGGGTGTAGGAATGACAACATGGCCGCTGATGACATTGTGATCTTCAGTGGCTGGAGGCTGGAGATTAGTGGCAGCGAGGCAGAATACACGTTACAGAAAGATTTAAGGACGTCTGGGTCAAACGGTTCAGAGCAACGGACTGAGTGGAAAAGAGTCGAAAAAGCTTGTAAGGTAAGAAGGATGCTGAGGTTGGAGCCACAGGGCAGCAGGCCGAGAGGAAGACCAAAACGAAGATTTATGGCTGTGGTGAAAAGACGTAAAGTTTGCTGGCGAGAAGGAAGAGGATGCAGGACTAAATGGAGGCAGATGATTCACTGCAGCACAAAAAGCCAAGAGAAGAAGTTCCTGAAAACTGTTGCTGCTCCGGTTTCCTCTGTTCACAGGTCAGAGCGAAGGTACGGCAAGCCGTTAACGCTAAACATCAGCTGCAGCTTGGGATCTTAACAACAGGAGAGTTTTCAAAGACTGAAACGATTCATCAGATTTATACATAATTTAAATAACTTAATTACTGATTAATTAACTGAATTATACAGACTCCAAAAAGGCAACTTGCTGATAGAACAACGTAATCAGAGCCGTAATTTAGGCGGAACTACGAAAAAAATAAATTTCCCAAGATAAACAAAAGGAATAAAATTAAACAAGTTTTTGCTTCAACTGCTTCAAATTCTGTAAAACAAGTTATAAAAATCCTCTTAAGGACATTTTGCTTCCAATTATCAGTTTTTAAAGAAAATTAGACAGTAAAATGTTTATTTTGTGTTTTAATGAATTTCTAATGTTATACTAAAAAATCTGTGAAATTTGCCAATTTCTTTTCCGATTAATCAATTAATAATAATCACTGAATCTGTCGGACTCCAGGTGTGAGCGGTAGTTTGTTTTAGTTTGCTGTAGTTTGCTGCAGTTTGTTATAGTTTGTTACAGTTTGCTGCAGTTTGTTACAGTTTGTTACAGTTTGTTACAGTTTGCTGCAGTTTGTTACAGTTTGTTACAGTTTGTTACAGTTTGCTGCAGTTTGTTACAGTTTGCTGCAGTTTGTTACAGTTTGTTACAGTTTGCTGCAGTTTGTTACAGTTTGTTACAGTTTGTTACAGTTTGTTACAGTTTGCTGCAGTTTGTTACAGTTTGTTACAGTTTGTTACAGTTTGTTACAGTTTGCTGCAGTTTGTTACAGTTTGCTGCAGTTTGTTACAGTTTGTTACAGTTTGTTACAGTTTGCTGCAGTTTGTTACAGTTTGCTGCAGTTTGTTACAGTTTGTTACAGTTTGTTACAGTTTGCTGCAGTTTGTTGCAGTTTGTTACAGTTTGTTACAGTTTGCTGCAGTTTGTTACAGTTTGTTACAGTTTGTTACAGTTTGCTGCAGTTTGTTACAGTTTGTTACAGTTTGTTACAGTTTGTTGCAGTTTGTTACAGTTTGTTACAGTTTGCTGCAGTTTGTTACAGTTTGTTACAGTTTGCTGCAGTTTGTTACAGTTTGTTACAGTTTGTTACAGTTTGCTGCAGTTTGCTGCAGTTTGTTACAGTTTGTTACAGTTTGTTACAGTTTGCTGCAGTTTGTTATAGTTTGTTACAGTTTGCTGCAGTTTGTTACAGTTTGTTACAATTTGCTGCAGTTTGTTACAGTTTGTTACAGTTTGCTGCAGTTTGTTACAGTTTGTTACAGTTTGCTGCAGTTTGTTACAGTTTGTTACAGTTTGTTACAGTTTGCTGCAGTTTGTTACAGTTTGTTACAGTTTGTTACAGTTTGCTGCAGTTTGTTACAGTTTGTTACAGTTTGTTACAGTTTGCTGCAGTTTGTTACAGTTTGTTACAGTTTGCTGCAGTTTGTTACAGTTTGTTACAGTTTGCTGCAGTTTGTTACAGTTTGTTACAGTTTGTTACAGTTTGCTGCAGTTTGTTACAGTTTGTTACAGTTTGCTGCAGTTTGTTACAGTTTGTTACAGTTTGCTGCAGTTTGTTACAGTTTGTTACAGTTTGCTGCAGTTTGTTACAGTTTGTTACAGTTTGCTGCAGTTTGTTACAGTTTGTTACAGTTTGTTACAGTTTGCTGCAGTTTGTTACAGTTTGTTACAGTTTGTTACAGTTTGCTGCAGTTTGTTACAGTTTGTTACAGTTTGTTACAGTTTGCTGCAGTTTGTTGCAGTTTGTTACAGTTTGTTACAGTTTGCTGCAGTTTGTTGCAGTTTGTTACAGTTTGTTACAGTTTGCTGCAGTTTGTTACAGTTTGTTACAGTTTGCTGCAGTTTGTTACAGTTTGTTACAGTTTGTTACAGTTTGTTACAGTTTGCTGCAGTTTGTTACAGTTTGTTACAGTTTGTTACAGTTTGCTGCAGTTTGTTGCAGTTTGTTACAGTTTGTTACAGTTTGCTGCAGTTTGTTGCAGTTTGTTACAGTTTGTTACAGTTTGCTGCAGTTTGTTACAGTTTGTTACAGTTTGCTGCAGTTTGTTACAGTTTGTTACAGTTTGCTGCAGTTTGTTACAGTTTGTTACAGTTTGTTACAGTTTGTTACAGTTTGTTACAGTTTGCTGCAGTTTGTTACAGTTTGTTACAGTTTGCTGCAGTTTGTTACAGTTTGTTACAGTTTGTTATAGTTTGTTACAGTTTGCTGCAGTTTGTTACAGTTTGTTACAATTTGCTGCAGTTTGTTACAGTTTGTTACAGTTTGCTGCAGTTTGTTACAGTTTGTTACAGTTTGTTACAGTTTGCTGCAGTTTGTTACAGTTTGTTACAGTTTGCTGCAGTTTGTTACAGTTTGCTGCAGTTTGTTACAGTTTGCTGCAGTTTGCTGCAGGTGGCGTGTTTCCAGTCTGCAGGTATAGAAACGGTTTTCTGTCTAATCGCTCAAAGTTCTCAGTTTTTGCCGTCTGAGGAAAAGTGAGTCGTCATCTTTACTTCACAGCAGCTGAAAAGGACAAAAGCAAACTTATGAACACATGAATGTACAGTGAAGTTTATGACCTCATCCACCACTGGGCAGCATGAGGTGAAATTACAGCCTCAGTCTCTGTAACTTTGTTCTTGTTGCTTTATTTCCTTTCCTCTGTCTCTTTTCTCCCACTTTCATCTTTTTAAAGCTGCTTTGTAGAAAGACGCCCACACAATAACTCATATTTCTTGCAAAGGCAGAGCAGAAAACACATGTACCGACACGCTGTTTGCCATTTGCATCATGCATGTAATGAGAACCTGAGCCCTCATCAACAAAAGGCTTTTTCCTCTCCTGCAGACACAAACACCACTCTGAAAATGCATTTCGTTTTCAGAGAAACTTGCATAAGCGATGACACCACCTCATATTCATAAACGGTGATAAACACACTGGGGAGAGCTGCTGTCATGTTTTTCCACCAGACCTTTTATTCGCTCTGCAGTCTGTTTTTCTGCAGTAATTTATGGAACAAAACGAGGCGACAGATTTTTAAAACCCCAGGCTGCAGTTTCCGATTGAGCGAAAGGGCAACTGCAGCCGCCAGCATGTGACTCAGTAGTTATCATGGTTTGTTTATTAGCCTCACATCAATTTTAAAGTCTGTACCATGATTTCTGTTAAACGTGTATTTCCACCATCTTCAGCTGTAAGCGGTCTGTTTAAAATAAACAGAGGTCTGCTGTGCATAATTATAATTTAAAGCCTCATTTGCAGATCTAAACATTTAAACGGTTTCATAAATAAATCCAAAATGCATAAATAAGCTTTCCACTTTAAAAGAATAGCAGTTTAAGGTTGAGTTTGTAAGGAAGGAGGAACCTGCAGCTCTGCTTAAATTTAAACATTTTTCAGCTTCAGCGTCATTAATTACAGTCTTTTAACGATGAATGAATTTAATAAAGCTGAAATAAGTAAATATATTTTTTATTTTTCTTCATTAAAAAATAAGAAAAATAGATATGTACAAAATATATTTCTTGAACATACTATTTATTGTTAATTCAGCTAAGAGGACATCAGATTGAGCTGGTTTTACTGGATTGGCAGGAAAAACTTCATTATTAATATAACATCTGTTTAGTTGGAGATACTAAACACATTCTGATAAATGATCAACTGATTGGATATTTTTCTATGTACGATATGAAAATCCTATTAAATTAAATATTTTTATCTCATTCTGAAGCCGTTTATTAGAAAATGTTTTCCTACTTTATACCAGATATGATTAGTTTTATTAATATTTTTTAATATTGTTATTATTATGTTGTGTGGAAACTGATATTTAATGTTTGCAAATGATAAAAATATTTTCTCAACAGGAGTTCAGAAAAACAAATTGGTTTAGTCAGATTAATAAAAATACTTAAATTCAGTAAGATAATTGGTTTTATTTGACCTGATCAGCTTAGATAATCAGAAAATAATCTAAATAAAGCCAGTAGCTGTGTGTAATTATTATTATGGTAATTTGAGTCTGAAGTTTATTTTTTCATGCTGTGAAATCTTTCATCTCTTTCACAAATTGTTAAAATTGAAATCTTATCAGTCCAGTTCTCTTTAGTTTGTTCACCAGTGATTCTGTTTTGTTTGTAAATTACATTTTATGATATGCAGATGATGCAGTTATTTGCACACATGTTTTCAGGGACGTAGATCTTTGGAATAAAGAGCCGACTGCGGCACATAGTCACATAGAGTTAGCCTAGCTTAGAGAAGAGGAAGGCTACATGCTACATGCTAACTCAGCAGATGCTGTTAGGACACATCAAAAAGAAGTTTTTCCTGTTCAAGGTAAACAAAGACAGCAGGTTTTCTCTGAATGTATGAAGGATAAAACACAAAAACTTTCTTTGTTTTGTGTTAAATCCGTTAGCTTTGTGTTTTAGAGCGAGCTAGCTGACGGACGTACAGCGAGTTTATCTGTGTGTTTGCAGACTGTTGCTGTCAGCTTGTGTTTACTCGTCTCTACACACAGCCTCTTGTGGACACAGGGTGTTGTGTAACATTTATATAAAGCGGTATTAGTGTTTCTCCTAACGGGACGTGGGGAACACTTGGGTGGCATTCTTCCTCCGAATGCGCTCACCTCAAAGATGCCCACATCATTCCTTACGCTGCAGTCTGTCTGGTATTTTCCTCTCTGGGATGTTTTGTGCTTTGTGTGGTGAAGTTTAACCTTTAAAGTGAAAACCCTTCTCGTTCTTTTATTGTGAAAGGTAGTTGAAGGTTCTTTACAAAACTTTTAAAGTAAAATTCTGCCTTAGTTTGACATTTTTCCTGTCTTCTGAAGCAGAAGAAGAAAATCTGTTTCCAGGACAATAAATGCTGAATGTTTAATAACAGCTTACCAATTTATAATCTGCGAGTTACCTCAGGATTATTTTACATTTATATTCACTCAGTGTTCAAAAGTATAAAGTAACAACTGCATTTAAAATAGATAAATAATGTATTAGCTGCTCTATTTAGTGGATGTAAAATAAAAAGCTCGTTTCCACTAATTTAAATAACTAAATAAAATAAACTTACAATGTAGCTTCACTCTAAAGACTTTATGATGTAATCATATGAACTATATCTGATTTTCCAGTTCAAGGAAAATTGTAAAGGAAAATTCTCATTTTTGTTACTGGGATTAAACTAAAAACACTTTATTGACTTAAAAATGGAAAATAATGAACCTAAAATTTTACATGACTGTAAACATTCAGAGAAACATAAAACTTACATGTTTTATTGACTGTTTTGCAGCTAAAAGAGGAGGAGAATCATATTTTGGGTTTTTTAATGTTGACCCCTGAATATTTTGTCCCTTTGTGCAGAAAGTTAGGAGCCCCTGATTCAGAGGACAGAACCAGTAAAACCATCTTTATCTCTGGGTTTCTCCTCCTCAGCCGGTAGCTGCTCACTGTGGCTCTTTGGCTCCCGACTAACTGAGTGGAAAATATGAATGAAAACATTCCCCCGACTTGTTTGCCCAAACTGCTGCAGGCACAAACACTCAGCCAATCCCAGCTCTGTGCTGCTGCTGCATCCCCTTCCCTCTTGTTACGTGTTTCTTCTCTTTTGTGTAACACTACCAGCACATTTCTGAGGACAGGAAGGTGGAGGTTGGTTTTCCTTTTTTCCTCCCCTCAGTGTTTGTCTCTCCAAACTCCCAGAGCTCCAACACAAACAGGCGAAGCCCGACGGTGCTGTGTGTGTTTCTGTGCTGGTATCGGTTCAGGGCTGCTTGCCGTCACATGTTTGATCATGTGCGACGCTGCTTTCTGCTCAGGTGTTCTCCTGGAGCCAGCGGTGGTTTAGAGAAAAGCTGCTAACAGGTCTGAATCATATCCATGACAACAGGCAGACTGAACCTCGGGGCAAAATGGCAGCTGGCTGTAAAATGCATTAATGCTCGCTTTCTGTGGCTGAAGCTAACATTCCCCCTCGGCGCCGATGAGCTGGCAGGAACATGGGAAAGTAAACCTGCAGCGCTACACAAGATATTTCATCATTTATAATCAGGAATAAAACTGGGATGAGAAAGAAATTTGTTTGAAGCATAAAAACTGTGACTGTGTGTCATAAAAACACAGAACATCATTACTTGGAATGTGACTTTACCTTCAGGTTGGAACCGTTCTTTTATCCAACATGCTTCAAAACCAAGAAGCAGATAGCATCGGTTCAGATAGCATCAGCTCAGTTAGCATCAGTTCAGATAGCATCGGTTCAGATAGCATCGGTTCAGATAGCATCAGCTCAGTTAGCATCAGTTCAGATAGCATCGGTTCAGATAGCATCGGTTCAGATAGCATCAGCTCAGTTAGCATCAGTTCAGATAGCATCGGTTCAGATAGCAGCGGTTTAGTTAGCATCAGTTCAGTTAGCATCAGTTCAGATAGCATCGGTTCAGTTAGCAGCGGTTCAGTTAGCATCAGTTCAGTTAGCATCAGTTCAGATAGCATCGGTTCAGTTATCATCAGTTCAGATAGCATCAGCTCAGTTAGCATCAGTTCAGATAGCATCGGTTCAGTTATCATCAGTTCAGATAGCATCAGCTCAGTTAGCATCAGTTCAGATAGCATCGGTTCAGTTATCATCAGTTCAGATAGCATCAGCTCAGTTAGCATCAGTTCAGATAGCATCGGTTCAGATAGCAGCGGTTTAGTTAGCATCAGTTCAGTTAGCATCAGTTCAGATAGCATCGGTTCAGTTAGCAGCGGTTCAGTTAGCATCAGTTCAGTTAGCATCAGTTCAGATAGCATCGGTTCAGTTATCATCAGTTCAGATAGCATCAGCTCAGTTAGCATCAGTTCAGATAGCATCGGTTCAGTTATCATCAGTTCAGATAGCATCAGCTCAGTTAGCATCAGTTCAGATAGCATCGGTTCAGATAGCAGCGGTTTAGTTATCATCAGTTCAGATAGCATCAGCTCAGTTAGCATCAGTTCAGATAGCATCGGTTCAGATAGCAGCGGTTTAGTTAGCATCAGTTCAGTTAGCATCAGTTCAGATAGCATCGGTTCAGTTAGCAGCGGTTCAGTTAGCATCAGTTCAGTTAGCATCAGTTCAGATAGCAGCGGTTCAGATAGCATCGGTTCAGATAGCATCGGTTCAGATAGCATCAGCTCAGTTAGCATCAGTTCAGTTAGCACGGTTCAGTTTTACATTCGGTTCAGTTAGCACGGTTCAGTTAGCATCGGTTCAGATAGCAGCGGTTTAGTTTTCATCGTTCAGTTAGCATCAGTTCGGTTAGCACGGTTCGGTTAGCACGGTTCAGATAGCAGTGGTTCAGTTTTAGCATCGGTTCAGTTAGCATCGGTTCAGTTAGCAGCGGTTCGGTTAGCAGCGGTTCAGATAGCAGTGGTTCAGTTTTAGCATCGGTTCAGTTAGCAGCGGTTCAGTTAGCATCGGTTCAGTTAGCAGCGGTTCGGTTAGCAGCGGTTCAGATAGCAGTGGTTCAGTTTTAGCATCGGTTCAGTTAGCAGCGGTTCAGTTAGCATCAGTTCAGTTAGCATCGGTTCAGTTAGCAGCGGTTCAGTTTTAGCATCGGTTCAGTTAGCAGCGGTTCAGATAGCAGCGGTTCAGTTAGCATCAGTTCAGTTAGCATCGGTTCAGTTTTAGCAGTGGTTTAGTTAGCAGCGGTTCTAAGAATGAGAGATTAGCAGCGGTTCAGTTAGCATCGGTTCAGTTAGCAGCGGTTCAGTTAGCATCAGTTCAGTTAGCATCGGTTCAGTTAGCAGCGGTTCAGTTTTAGCATCGGTTCAGTTAGCAGCGGTTCAGTTAGCATCGGTTCAGATAGCAGCGGTTCAGTTTTAGCATCGGTTCAGTTAGCATCAGTTCGGTTAGCAGCGGTTCGGTTAGCAGCGGTTCAGATAGCAGTGGTTCAGTTTTAGCATCGGTTCAGTTAGCATCGGTTCAGTTAGCAGCGGTTCGGTTAGCAGCGGTTCAGATAGCAGGGTTCAGTTTAGCACGGTTCAGTTAGCACGGTTCAGTTAGCATCGGTTCAGTTAGCAGCGGTTCGGTTAGCAGCGGTTCAGATAGCAGTGGTTCAGTTTTAGCATCGGTTCAGTTAGCAGCGGTTCAGTTAGCATCGGTTCAGTTAGCAGCGGTTCGGTTAGCAGCGGTTCAGATAGCAGTGGTTCAGTTTTAGCATCGGTTCAGTTAGCAGCGGTTCAGTTAGCAGCGGTTCAGTGAGTTTGTTCCAGTTGGTTTCTACATCAGGCTGCTTCTCTGTGTTTTATTTAAGCAACAACTAAACTTTTTCTCAGTCGATTATTTCAAAGTAGGCACCTCTGTGCCCCTGGAAGCCAGGGTTGGGGGACCCCGTGCGGGTAGTGGATGCAGACAGCGACTGTTTCCCAGTCAGGGACTGGAGGAGTTTGGCCAAAGACCGGAGCTGTTGGCACAACACTCCGCCTCTGTCACGTCCTCTCACACATCTGAGCTCCGTCTGGCGTGAAAACAGGCAAAGAAAGAGACGGATTACAGAGAATAGACGAGGTTCTCAGCCATACTCTGACAGCGAGGTATTTGAAGAATGAGAGATTATTTCAGACCCAGTTTGAGCAAACAGAGAAATGATTGTTTGCTTCTGAAAAAGAAAAGACAAGAGGCTCAATCGTATTCAGAACAACTTCCGGATCCGGTTTGTTTTCTGCATTTAAATGGGAAATCCAGTTTCATCATTCATTCAGACATAAAGAACTGTTTTTTCCTCTTATTTGAACATCATTCCTCAGTCTTTAGTCAGTAGTTTGTAATTTATTGGCCTTAAACCTTAAAATAAACTTAGAATGAAGATAAAAGCTGCTAAAAGCCTCATATGTTTAAACTTTATGTCCTTTAAATGCTTCCTCCACTGCCGTTCATTTTATTTTCTGGGTTTTTCTTCTTTCTCTGTAATCTGCCAACATTTTGAGTCAAAATTGTTCATTTTCCACAAACTTTTTTCAAGCTTACAGTTGGTTTGTTTGTCTTATTCTTCTTGTAAAAATAGATACCCAAGTTTGATCAGACACTAAACTGCCTTATTCTCTTCCAAAAATATCAGATTATCATCAGCGTAGTGTGAAACCTCTGCATGTTTGTGACTGGAACAGCTTTTTATTTAGGATGCTACTTTCATTGTAACATTAAATATAGAAATGATTTTTATCTGTTTTTACTGCAGCTGCTGTTGCTAAACAGCCTCTCTGACTAATTAAAAGTGTTTTATTTGAAGGATTTCTCCTCCGTCCCGCCGCTTTCCGTTGGGCTTCCTGTTCTGCGTGAGCGACCTGTCAGGAGTCCATGTCTGTTTAAACGAGACGTGTCCTGTGTGGGCTCAGAGCCGGCTCGGCCCACTCTGGAAACGTCTTGTGTAAACACCGTCTACCTCACTGCGCCTCGTGAAAAGATTGTTATTGGTGTTTTATGAAAATGGAGCGGCTGATTTACAGAGTGGTGAGAAACACAAGGGAGCAGAGAAACAAAAAACTACAAGCCGACTTTCTGCTTCTCATATGTTTATTTGGTTATAATGTTCTCTTGTCTTCAGGTATTTTTGTTTTGTTTTATTTTTCCCATCTGATTAAACCAGATCCTGTTAATTTGGTGTAAAACAAAATATAGAAGGTAGATAAACAGTTTCTTCCAAAACTTTTATGTGTAAGTTTCAGATATTTAGTCTGTTGAAGGTTTTGTTTGATATTTCTCCAGTTTTTCTTCGATTTTTCTTTAACTCGATTCAGTCCAAATGAATCATTTCTGAAAGTTGTTTTTAAATAAATAAGCATTTAGCAAAAGCCTGATCAGTTGAGTTTTATTACAAGTAGATCTTAGTTTTGTTGTCCATTATTTTGACTGATGAGGTCAAGAAAAAGCCATTTTAAAATGATAAAATATTCAAAAGTATTTAATTTTCATTCAGTTTATTTAATATTTAAGCCGAAGAATCTGAACAGAGAATCAACATTGTGCATCCAGCAGATGAATGTAAAGTTTTTCTCTGCAGTGACTATAAATCGGGGTTGTTTACATGTGAACCACAGCGCCCTCTGGATGTGGCAGACAAACAAAATATGAAGAATTTCTTTAGATGATGTTTCCTCTCACCTCTCCGGCTGATGGGAGAGATTCTGCGGCGTCGGGCCGCTGCGCTCCGAGGAGCCGTGTTTAGGTTTCAGTGTTTAGGAACGGGATCCAGTGCAGTTCCTCCTGAATATTTCATGACACAAACCATAAAGATCAAAGCTAAATTAGTTGTCCTGTTGTTACGGCTCCGAGGGGAGGACTGTAAAATACGGCTCGTCTTCGGCTTTCTTCACTCCTCTTGCTCTGCTGAAGGTAAACACACCAAGTTTGGTTTAAGATCTTGACCTGAAAATGGGCTGAACTTTATCAGAGTTTGAGGAGTTGAAGACGTTAATTTACTGATAATTATATATATTATATCATAATTTATATATAATTATTATCATCAGTTATACATACAGATAGCGGCACATTTTTCATCTAAGCCTTTTTTACAATATCTGGACGTTAAGATCATCTGTTACCTGCAGTTTTGTCTCATTTAGACCAAAATTAGATTTTGTGTTTTTACAGTGCATTCAGCACTGCTGCCATGAAAAAGGCAGAAAAATCTCAGGCTGGATGATTTGGATGTTTTCACACCAGATCTGGTTTTAATCTTTTTCTTTTTTGCTCACCGTTTTTACAAAACTATAAATTACAAAGTAACGGGGCCAAGAATTTCAGTTTAATTATGAAAATAAAATCATGATAAATATTCAAAAGAAAAGAGAAAACATTTTAAAAATATGAGAAAAAGCTTATAGTTTCAAAGTAGTACTGATAATTTGATCCTGTATAAGTTATATAAGTATAACTTCAAAAGATGCTCAACATTCTTAATTTTTTGTTATTTTTTTGGAGTTTTCATAAAATTACTACTTTATTTTCCTAATTATAAGATTTTATTGGTGATATTAACATTTATTCTTGTAACTCTCAACATCTAAATAAATAAAAGATGTAAAAGTAACTAACTAGTTTTTGAGTTTGTTAAAATCACTATGGTAAAAAAATCCAGATTTTTCAGACATTTAAGTTTTCAAAAAGCAAAAATTTGAATAATTGATAAATGGATTTATTTTCCAGCTCAACTCAAACTCTAATGTTGACATTTAATGACTGGATGTTTCTAGTTTCCTTAAGATGGAAAAACCTGTTAGCCCGAGTCAGCATGATGCTGCCACCACCGTACTTCTCCATGTCTTCCCTCTCGGCTCTGAGCCGTTTATTCTGCTTCCTCTGTGGCTGTGCAGGAAACACACATCTTCCCTGTTTGTCCACTTTGAGCCGAAGCTGCAGCTCTGGTCCATCAGTGATGAGCAGCATTTTCACTGCATCCATTACTCTCATAAAAATAAAAAATAAATCGCATCTGATCCATTTTTGTCTGCAAATGGACAATTTCCACCATAACAACCGAATCAATGTGCTAATGTGTGATGATGAGTGTGTGACGTTAAAATGTGTGTGAGGACGAAGAGACGGAAAACTGAAGCTTATTTTTATCAGGCTGATATTTGGTGCTGGACAAACGGAGGAAACAAACATTTATTTAATGCTTCAACTGCTCAGAATGAAACAATAATATTTCTTATTAAACAGAAATAGGCCTCACTTGTTCTTAAGTCACGATAAATACTTGTTTCATTTAATTAGCTTGAATGTGAATTTAAGTCCTTTTGTGTTTGCTGAAAGTTGAAATGAGACATGCAGTCATGTTTCCTTGTTTACCGATGTCAAATAAAGCAAATGGCGTCCATAAAGAAAACCTCAGACTGAGGTTAATGTCAGTAGGAAGTGAGCAAACGGATCGAGTTTCCTCAGACGCTGCAGCGCGTTGCATAACGGAGGGAAACAAAACCAGCAGCACAAAGTCTCCCATTTCCACATTCATCACCTCAACAGAGGCGGCACAGAAACCAGCAATATCTGTCAACATGGAGGCAACTTTGCTGCTGCGCCGGCAACTTTGCTGCTGCGCCGGCAACTTTGCTGCTGCGCCGGCAACTGGTCCTCCTGCCGGATTAATCATTTCCTGCTGAAAGGATTAATCTGATTGATCATTGCTTAAAGCAAAACTGTATTTAAAATGTAAAAAAAACTTTTTTGTCTGTAAATCTGTTCTTTAGTGGCAGTTTTAGTTTAAATTCTGTGAATAAAATCTCAGCTTTTATTGTCCGTTTATCTCCAGTTAATCCAAAAAACGATCAACTGATCAACTGATCGTCTCTGCGCTGCATTGACGATCAGTTCAGCAGGAAGGTTGGAGTTTCTCATGTTGTTAGAAGATTTTTATCTGCATCCTTTGCTACAAAAGATTAACACAGTTTAATCTGTGAATAAAGTGTTTATTGTCTTATTAAAATTAGCTGAATTGTTTATTTACATTATTTATGGCAAAAATTCCTTAATTTTAATGATAAACTTCTAGTTTCACTGGCAGATTATTTTACTTCTAAAAAATGTCTGAAAAAATGAAATAATCTGCCAGTGGAACTAGAATTGGGTTGCTAGGTAACGGGCCGCGCTTGGCTGGGGTTGCTAGGTAACGGGCCGCGCTTGGCTGGGGTTGCTAGGTAACGGGCCGCGCTTGGCTGGGGTTGCTAGGTAACGGGCCGCGCTTGGCTGGGGTTGCTAGGTAACGGGCCGCGCTTGGCTGGGGTTGCTAGGTAACGGGCCGCGCTTGGCTGCGGTTGCTAGGTAACAGCGGCCAGCGGAACTTTTTCATCAATATGGAGGAATTATTGATTTAAAGCAAACTCATCTTTCTGAACAGTTACTTATGAGTTAGTTTTGTCTAATTTCAAATGTACTAAAACATTTTCACTATGAATGAGGCCAAAACTACTTGGTAAGATTGAAAGTTTTTGCAGCGTATATGAAGATGAGAGCGGTGATACTAATATTTAAATCAGAGCTGAAGCGTGTGGCCGTTTCTGCTGAATGCGGCGCGTTGCTCTGGCTGTGGCGTTTCACTCGCTGTCCAGATGAGTTACACCGGCTTGTGAAAGAGCGGATGTGAGATGGTTTCAGTTTTATTGATTCCCAGAGTTCCTGACCTCATTTCCTGCCGCTGCTGACAGAAACGTCGAGGCCAGAGGCTCCGGAGACGAGACGCTGTCACCGTTCCACCGTTCGCATTGTTTCTGAAGACTTTTCCTTTTTATGAATTTGTCAAACTGTGATTTCGAGCTTCAGGCCCAGACGGCATGTTGCTGGGACACAACACTGGGAAAATCTGGAAAAAGACTTTCCAGATTAAAACTCTGTTTGCAGGGTTTGTAATGGCAGCTTCATGCTTTAAAGGATCAACAGGAAAAAGGAAAGGAGACGAAATGAAGGAGAGAAACTATAAAGGAATCGGATGGATAAATCAATAAACAAATAATTACCTGGATTTTTGTCCGTCTTTGCTCTGGTTGTGTTGCTATAGTTCATAGTGATGTCACTGAAGGAGAGGAAAAAGAGAAAACCTCTCAAATTATTTATGCAGCACTTTAAAAACAGGTTTAAAACTGTACAAAATGATTGGTTGAATTATGTGACTGAGACAAACTGAGGTTTAATTTATCATTTATTAAACTTTATTTGGTTTAAGCAACTTTTTCAAGTTTTTTATTGTAAAGATGAAGATTAATAAACAAAACTCTTAAAAATCCACAAAGTTTAAAGGTGATTTGTTGCCATATATTTTTGTTTTTCCATCTGGGACTCTAAACGATAAAAAAAAAACATTTTCTGGCAATAAGTTCATGTGTTTTTGTTTGAGCCATTTCATAAACCTGTTACCTAGCAACCCCAGACAAGCCCAGCCTGTTGCCTAGCAATCCCTGTGTTTGGTCATCTGGTTTTCCTGCTGTATGCTCTGTACAATGGCTGCTGGAAAAGGCAAGAGTTTTGTTGTTGACTTGCTGCATTCTGGTTGGTTGTGCAGGAGGCTCCACTACTGCTTTTCAAATATGTACGGTTGTCTAATTGTGCATCTGTGTGCAGAGATTTTGTTGTGTCAGCGTAAATGATGAGTTGGGGGTGTGGCCAGCAGCAGTTTGTTTGGATTTAAAGAGACAGAGACCCTAAAACATCTCGGACTGAAGTCTGATTATCGAAGAATGATTTAATATAAAAATGTAAAGAACGGGTTTCGTATAGACCAGTGGTGTCTAAAACGGCATCCTGCATGTTTCATTTCCTCCCTGGTTTAACGCCCCTGGATCAAAGATGGCTCTTTAGAGGCCTGAGCTGAACTCTGACCTACTGAGGAGGAAGTGAAACATGCAGGATGCGGATCCGACTCTGGACTCCTCTGGTACCTCAGACCCATCCTGACCTGTTCAACCAGCAGAATCTGTTTAATGGCTGACAACCTGGCTAACAGGCTAACAGGTTATTAGCCTGACTGACCTCCTGGGTTGCCTTATAAACGGCTCCTGAGCAAAACGTGTCTGTCGGTGTTGCAGGTGGCAGCTGGAGTCAACGGGGGGCGTGTCGGCCGACGGCCAGACGAAGGACGGAGACGCTCCGCCGCCTCGCTCACAGCAACACGGCTGCTACGACCTGGACGACCTGGACGTCACCTGGCTGCAGCTGGTCAACCAGGAGTTCAGGCAGATGGGTGAGTCGCTGCTGCAGCCGCTGCTGCAGCCGCTGCTGCAGCCGCTGCTCAAACCAGTCAGTGGATTAATCAATCACTGAACTGATTAATTAACAGAAGAATAAAGACTCAGACAGACAATTTGCTAAAACAACAATTGAACCAAAATTATAAAAACCCATAAAACATTTAACATAAAAACTCCGTCTTTGTTTAAACGTCTGAAGTTGTAGTTCTGCTTCACCTGCATCAAATTATTTAAAAAAAAATCTCCTATTAAGAACATTTTGGTGTCCAGTTATTAATCTGTTAATCCAAAATCAAATTAGTTCTACTCTTTACTGATGAGTCAAGCAGAAATGACAATAGAAATATTTTTATCCTGTGATAAAGGATCGCTGTTATTGCATTAAATGCAGAAAAAGTAGATTTATTTGATTAAAAAAGAGTTATTTGTTGAATTGCATCTTTTAATGTTTTCTAATGTTTAAAATGGTTCAAGTAGTTAAATAAAAAATATCAGTTTTATCCAATTAATCAGAATAATCAGTTTCTAAATGAAATGTTAGTTGAAGCTCCTTTCTCAACGTATCGTGGTTCTTCTGTACGTTCAGTGCATAAATAAAAATACATTGAATTAAATTAAATCCATTTTTAGTCTGAAACTTTCTGTGAATTAAACTTTTCTCTTTTCTTTCTTGATCTTCAGTATCTTTAAGTTTTCTGTCGTTCTCTCTCTCATATTTTCCTTCACTCTTGATTTGGCCGGCCGACCTCCAGCATCTCCTGTTTCATATTTCTGATCGGATCAGTCTGTTGCAGACAAAGTGTTTGTGTTTATGGATCCCTGCTGGGCTTTAAATCCTGCAGAAACGTCTGCGTGACCTTTCACTGGTTCAACATCTGTTCACAACAAGCAGAGAGAAAAGCTCAAAATTAAAAAGCAAAAATGAGAAATTACATTTTCAGAAGCTGCGCTGAAAAAAGAAGCGATCACACAGATTTCAACTTTTCTTCCTCATTTCTGGAAAAGATCTAATTAAAGGTGCAATAAATTACTCTTCACTGTCAAAACAAAATCAGGTCATTTTTGTCCAGTTTGTAGAGCAAATATCTTAAACACTCGAAAAAACTTTGAGCAAGTAATAAGAACTTGTTTCATTTCATTGTAATTATGGGAAAAATTCCTGTTCTAATTAAAAATCAGAGCTGGAACGTTTTCATCACAATGAAGTAATGTTTTAAAAAGCTCCTCTATCTTTCTGAAAAGTCACTTATTAGTTTTATGCTCTAAAATATGCACTACATAAAAAACAGAAAAAGTCAGATTTTGTGTTTTTGCAGCATTTTTAAAGTCATGATATAAAAAGAAATCAACAAAGTGTTAATGAAGGAAAAACTCAGCCAGAATTAGTTCAACACATTTTAACCTGAAGACTTCAGGTTAACTTGGACATTTTGTGTATTTATTTATTAAACTTTACTTTAATGCTAGCGATGCTAATGCCAACACAAATCAAACACGATACGAGAGAATAAAGAAATTAATGAACGTTTCAAACACTGGATATGTAGCAAGATGCAGAAGAAAGAGTAAATAAAGTTATGAATAGATGGAGGCTCCTCTTTAAAATAAAAATCCTCCCAGCTGAACGTTGGATCCTTCAGATGAATTAAACCATCTCTGTGATGGTTGGTGCTCGGGTTTGTTACAGCTGCTTTCTTTGCTCCCTGTATTTATTTAGCTGCAGCAACTTTTAATCTCATAAGGTTTCTAAAATGATCTCCTCCATAGAAACATCCTAACGTGACGTTTTTCCTGCCTCGGTTTGTTTAATCGCCGTCCTTTCACTGCAGTTACGATGGTAGTTTTCCATGTTTCTCCTGTCCTGGAAGTCAGGCTGTTTGCTTTGCTCACGTCTCTGATCCGTTTTATGTTTGTAGTTGGATCAGTTTTCATCAAGCATTCAGCAGCCTTGGAGCAAGGCAGCACTTTGAGATGCAAATTGAGCAGGGATCCAAACGACAACATGAGCTGAGCTCTGGGCAACAGAAGCTTCTTCTTTTATGATATTTGTCTGAACAAGCAGCATTTAACTCAGGGTTAACTATAAACTCCTGACTAATTTCCTTCTCATTTCATGCAGTGACATAAATCTGAGTCTGTTTCCTATAGAAGCAGCCAAACCCAATCTGAACATTGTCTCAATGCGCCGCCGTTTCATTTGAGCCGTTGGTGTAAAAACACTGGAAGAAAAACTGAAGCGTCGACGCCGTAACTCTACGGTTTGTAGATCTGATGGAAAAAGAAATAAACAGAGAAAACAGTTTTACTCTGACAGATAAATATTATATTTACTTGTTTTCCCTCACAAATTTTTCCTATTTAAGTTGCAAAGTGGCATAACTGAAAATATAAAATTCAGCTTTAATTTCTTGTTTATCAAGAGGAAAAAAGCTATTTAATACCCCAAAAAATAAAGCCTGAATTTGCCCAGAAAGTCCAGTCTGGTTGGTGAGGTGTGAACACTAACTGACCTCTGACCTTTGACCTCCAGTCCTCCAAACCTCGGTCTGGTTCAGTTTGAATGTGAACGCCAAGCGGACCGGAGACCTTCAGGTTGAGACCTCTTCCTGTTTCCATCTGGTGAAACAGGAAGTTGCTCTCAGCGTCTTCAGAGGTTTTTGTGTCGTTTCCTTCAGTGGTTGTTGGTGCAGCGCCCCCACAGGCCAGGAGGGGAACAGGTTGGTTTGGGTCAGAACCAATCAAAATGTTTTAGTTCATGTCCTGAACTGGAGAAATTCAAGAATAAATCAGAAACAAAGTCACTGATAATCTCTGCATTTTTATAGATGCTTTCTGTATTTATGCTAACCAAAGAGATGTACAGTATGGAAATAACTCAATGAGCATAAGATTATTCAAAACTATATAGAAAAGACACATAAACAATTAGTTATGCACCATCAGGCACTCACTGATTAAAAAATGAAACCAGTCCTGATCCAGAGCGGAGCTGCTAGCGCCACACGCTGGTGGAAACCTCATATCAGTGAGAAGTTACCAGACTGGGTTGATCTGCTCATTTTGTCTTTTTCAGTTAAAAATCCCACTGCTGCTTATTGAACCAGTTTCAGTTCTGGTTCTCTGTTGATCCTCAACCAGAAGAGAACTACAGGAATCCTGATGTGAGGTCATAAAGTCACGATGAACTATCCTGGGAACGAAAGGCCTTTACCTCTGACAGACATCTGAGATGAAAACAAGATTTTAGCACCTCATTAACATAGCTGTCGAAACAAAGAGCAGCGTCTATTTTTAGCTGTAGATTAGTGGGACAACCTTTCAGACGAGGGTCAGGGCAGCAAAACCAACATCTGAGGCCTGGAGACGGTCAGGGCCAAACATTTATTTAACACCTCCGGACCCGATGTTTGAACCTTTTTATTTTAATTACAGCTGCTGGATGTTTGGGGAATTGAAATGAGATCTGCGCAAGGCGAGTTGAGTGCAGATGTATGAAAAATGGATTTAGTTACTGTTATTTTATTGATATCAAGGAAGAATAAATCCGACTCCAGAAGAACACTCTGAGTTAATATCCTCTAAGTATTCTTTGAAAAACCAGAAATCACATTTTTAATCCCCCCAAACAAGTGTGTCCTTGAAATCCTTGAAATCCTTGCATTTGCTCATAAAGTCCAACCCAACGGATCGGCCAGAAAACTTAGTGGAAAAATGTTTGTATTTAATGTTAAAGCATTTAATTTGAGCAGGAAGATAATTTAACAAGATCTATTTGCATCATTTTAATGTAATGAATATTTACGAAACCAGCTGACCAAACATGCTGGAGTTCCACTGGGGTTGCTAGGTAACGGGGCTGGGCTCGCTGGGGTTGCTAGGTAACGGGGCTGGGCTCGCTGGGGTTGCTAGGTAACAGGGCTGGGCTCGCTGGGGTGCTAGGAAACTGTTCAATGACTTATTGCAATGAAGGCTGGCTTCTGTTTTATACATTAAATCAAGTTATTGAAATGATTAATTAATGTTAAATTAATGTTTTGTTTTCAGACAGTTGGATGTAGAGAAACATTTCAAAACATAAAATTTGGTTGTGCTTTAGATGACTTTGTCCCTCCTGTAGTAGGATATGAAAATAACATCACAAAGTATTATTAATAATAAATATTATCATATTATAAACTGTCTTCTGTTTTCATCTCCAACGTTTGGTTCTGAAAAAGTTTGAAACTTACCTGGAAAATGCTTGAAAAGTCCTTGAATCACTGTGGAAAAGTGATGGAATTCTATGAACATATGAACATATTTTAAAAAACATGAATAAAACCAGAATTAGCTTTATTTTTCAGCAGATCTTGTCTTCCAGTGCTTTAATGGCTGCTTGGTTTTGGCCGCAGCCCTGCCGGAGCTGGACGAGTTGACGATGGAGAGCGTCCTGGTGGAGCTGGAGTGCGTCTGCCAGGAAAAGATGCAGCAGGCCATCGAGACGGAGGAAGGCCTGGGCATCGAGTACGACGAGGACGTGGTGTGTGACGTGTGCCACTCGCCGGAGGGAGAAGACGGAAACGAGATGGTCTTCTGTGACAAGTGCAATGTCTGCGTCCATCAGGTTAGACTTCACCGAAATCTCCTCAAGTTTGACTGACTGAACGGGTCGGCATCGGTCTGAACATGTTCATCGTTCTTCCATATTGAGACCCTGCATGTATAGTACTGGTTTGGACATCACCTGTTAGCTGCTGCAGCTAGCGACGCTCCTTCAGCCGTCACTACGCATCGATTTATGTCAACAAATCAATAAAGTCGAAGCGCCAATATTTTCTATTTCTAGAAAATATTGTCTAAATTAGAGCTTAGAAAATTGCTGATGTTTTGAGATGTGTCATATGTAACCTCTCTAGATAGGGCAAAAAGCTGCTCGCTAACGATGACTAGCATTGGTTTTTAGCTATTAAGTTGTCAAAACAAGATTCTAAATCTTACATTTATGCCTGATGCATAAAGAAAAACAGACGCAGTGCTTTGCTGCTGTTATCAACACTTCAAACATGAGAACAAGGTCAGGAAAAGTTTTAATTAAAAAATGGCGAGAGAGAGGGAAGTAGCTCAGTTATGCTAGCTTGACTATGAAAACCTAAACATATAGATGTGCTGTGGAATTCTGTGCTTCGGTTCAGCTCAAATTTTAAAAAGGCGACTTAAACACCAACTCTGACAGATCAGAGTGGAAAAAAGTGCCACCACTGCGTTAGCTAATAGCTAATAGCAGCAGTAGCTAACCTACCTCAGCGATCACTTATTAATAATCACAAAATAAACATCGAGCCTGAAAACATAAACCTGTGACGGACTGAACGTTCTGCTCTTTGTGAGGAAAATGTTTGAGTCCTGATTCATCGCAGAGCCGACGGAGAAACCAAGAAGAAAAGTTGATTTAAAGTTTTTCTGCATCATTTCTCCCTTTGCTGCTCTGACTTAAGAACAGCTTCAGCTTTCATCCAGTCACCGGTTCGACTGCAGGTCGTTGTGAGCGGCGCCTCGCAGCAGGTCCGCCTAACGTCTCGCTCTCTCCGCCAGGCGTGTTACGGCATCCTGAAGGTGCCTCAGGGCAACTGGCTGTGTCGGACCTGCGCTCTGGGGGTCCAGCCCAAATGCCTGCTCTGCCCCAAGAGAGGCGGCGCCCTGAAGCCGACGCGCAGTGGAACCAAGTGGGTCCACGTCAGCTGTGCCTTATGGATCCCTGAGGTGAGCCCACACTGTCACACTGGACCGAAGGTTTACTGCAGATTCTGGGTCCGATTCATGTCTGGACTTTGACTAGGCCACTCTAGCAGAACTATATCTTCCTTTGTGTTACTGGCAGCTGGAGGTCACAGTGTGATGTTTTTGTAGGATTATGTATCATTTCTCTTCCTCTTTATAAATTACTTGTAATAAAATCCATAGTTTTGTTTTTTTCATTTTTCTCTTTCTACCAAAACCTGGATGGTAAAAGTTTCCAGTTTTGGTCTCATTTAAACCTTTTTATGAAGGATAGTTTTGTTTACAGACTTCATAATTATTTTTGTTTATTGTTTCTGTTTTATTTATTTTGGATATTTAAAATGTTTTCCAGTCTTAAATCTTCATCAGAATTTAAAGTTTATTGATCCAGAATCTGTTCTTGCATTTTATTTTCCTGGAAAATGGAATTAATCTGAGTTACAGCAGCAGTTATTTTCTCAATAAAGTATTTTTAAATTTGAATTGAAATCGTCTCAAACCAACAATATTATCAAACGGTTTTAAACATAAACAGGATTTTTTCTCCTTTTCAAATAAATTAAAACACATAAATAAATGTAAATGATGTTTTTGGGCTTTCAGCTGATCCTTTCTGTCCTTCACACCTTCAGAAATGAACTTTAATACTGATAATAAATTTACCTGCAACAGGTTATAATAAAGGCACTGATTGTTTTTTACACAATTAACCATAAATGGATTTTCACATTTTATCATTTTTCTCCTGCCAGCTTTTTTGGTAATTGGATAAAAATGAGGATGTTTAAAGTCTGAGATCTAATCAGATAATCTCATCGAGCATGAGCTGGAAATCCTCCTGCAGGAGCGTTTCACCCAAAATATTCACTCTGGCAGCAAAACGCTTCCAGAAGGACGAGTGGAAGGATGGAGAGAGAGAGCTGCTTCAGAGACCAGAGGAAGAGGAGTTTCTTTGGAGGGGAAGGAAGTGAGGAAGAGGAGGAGAAACGGCTCTTTGATGATAAGAGCTGCTGGAACGAGTCTTTCTTCCTCTGAGTGATTCTGGTGGAGGTCCGGATCCGGAGCTGCTCTGATCGGACCGACAGACAGAATGAGATTCAAACAGAGGAAAGAGCAGCAACAATTAGACACATTTTACTCAAACTGGGCCAACGAGTCACTTATTACCAGTTTTCTATTTTCTCTCTGCTGGTTTAGAGACTTTAATTCATTTTATTTGTTGTTTTGTTTATTTTGGACATTTAAAATGTTTTCCAGTGTTAAATGTTCATTAGATTTTAAAGTTTATTGATCTTCCATTATATTTCTGGAAAATGGTTTCAAAACACCAATATTCTGGTACATCTTTGAAAAGCATTAGTGGAGCCTCCTGCACAATCTTTGATTCCCGAGTCACTGATATAATTTGCTGTCTGTTTTTCTGCAGGTGAGCATCGGCTGCCCGGAGAAGATGGAGCCCATCACCAAGGTGTCCCACATCCCCGCCAGCCGCTGGGCTCTGTCCTGCAGCCTGTGCCGAGAACACACAGGAACCTGCATCCAGGTACCTCAGAACCGCCGCCTTTCTGCCCGGGGCGGCTCCGCGGGGGGCCCGGGGCGGCAGAGGCCACCCTGCTAAAGGGCCTCTATAGGTTTATGGAAATAAACGTCAGCTGATCAGAAAGTGTCCCTCTGGAGGGAAAAACAACATATTTATAGAATGACTGAAGGTAACATCATCGTCTTCGTTTCCTGTTTCTGATGAGGTTAGAAACATTTTTCTACGCTGTGTGAAAGTTTGAGGAAAGATTTTAATTTAACAGAATTTGAAATGAGGCCCAGTGGAAACTCAGCATGATTTTGAACAAATATTAGAGTTTTGATGACAGTCTGGTTATAATTTTGTAATGTTGTGTTTTTATTAAGGAAAGCATTTTGAATCTGCTACATAAGCCACCAGTGGACATTTTTAATCAATATGGAGGAATTATTGACTTCAATCAAAGTCTTAATTCTGCCTGAAAAGTTACTTTTATCTTATTTCTAGTGTATTAAGACATTTGCATTAGAAATAGAGAAAAATTAGTCACATTTTGTGTTTTTGAATCTCTGAACAGAATTCATTCAATTCAAATGGTTTTTATTGCTTCCCTTAACAAACCCAGTGTTAACCTGCCTGTGGTCCAGGTGAGCTGCTCACTGTGTGTTCACACACACACACACACACACACACACACACACACACACAGTGCAGCCATGGGACTGTTTGCTTTGACTTATTGATGCTGTAGATTAACTGTGAGCCTTTGAGCCAGATCTGCCCACAGGGAGGGAATCTCACTCTCATGTTTCCGTAGCTGGAGGTGGATGAACACACACACACACACACACACACCCACGCACGCACACACACCCCCACGCACGCACGCACACACACACACGCACACACACACACGCACGCACACACACACACCCCACGCACAGCACACACACACACACGCACCACACACACACACACCACACACACACCACACACACCACACACCACACACACCACGCACACACACCACCACCACACACCACACACACACACACACCACCACACACACACACACACCACACACCACACACCACACACACACACCACACACACACACCCACACACACACACCCACACACCACACACCACCACACACCCACACACACACACCACCACACACACACACCACCACGACACACACACACACACACACACCACACCACCACACACCACACACACACACACACCACCACACCACCACACACACACACACACACACAGTAAAGATGCTGATGCTACACGGCAGCGCGATGAATTGGAGGATTTTCCTCATTAAAAGTTTCAGAATTGATTATTTTTCTTCCTCTTCTGAATAATCCGCCATTAAAATTACTAAATGTTTTCTGCATCATCATTTTGTTGGTTATGTTTCATCTTCAGCTGAATAAAATGGTTTGCAGTCAGTTAATCATTCAGGTTGATTTGTGTTGCAGGTCAAAGTAAAAACACCAAACAGTCCAGCATTATTTCATTTTGCCATCAATGTGGATCAAAATGTTTCCGTTTCTTCTGGTTCAGCAGCTCCAGCTGGTCTGGAGTTAAACTTATATTGCAGTGAAACGTTTCTGTGGCCCGCAGTGCTCCACGCCCTCCTGCATCGTGGCCTTCCATGTGACCTGCGCCTTCGACCGCGGCCTGGAGATGAAAACCATCCTGGCCGAAAACGACGAGGTTCGCTTCAAGTCCTTCTGCCGGGACCACAGCGCCGCCGCCAACGGCATCAACGGAGCGGCCAGATCCGAGCAGCACCACGAGCCCGACGGCGAACCGGAGCAGAGCCGGGCGTCCCACCCGGTGTCGGCGTCGGAGCGGGCCGAGCGGGACCAGCTGGAGCGGGAGAAGGTGAGCCAGAGGAAGCAGAAGCTCCAGGAGCTGGAGGACGAGTTTTACCGACTGGTGGAGCCGAGCAACGTGGCGGAGAACCTGGGGCTGCCGCTGCTGCAGGTAGGCGCTGCTAAAACTCACCTTTACTAAAAACTGGCATTTTACTGGAAGGAAAAGAAAACTGGACATTTCTGAGCTCCAAAAGATCCACATTTCCAAAAAAGGTCCAAAAAAACTTTGGTTACTTTTAAAAATTTGAAAAAGTTTCTGATTTTAGAAACTGATAAATTTCCACGTATTTTCTACATAATTTCTGAGTTTAAGCTCAAAGTTTGTGTCCTTTGTTGGAAACCAACTCATTTCTGTTCTACAGTCAACGACTCGAGTCGCTGCCATGATTTATGCTCCAGAAGAAGTGAAACCTGCTGTGTTTGACTTGCAGGTGGATTTCTTGTATCAGTTCTGGAAGCTAAAGCGGAAAGCGAACTTCAATCAACCTCTGGTGGCGCTGAAGAGAGACGAGGTGGACAACCTGGCCCAGCAGGAGCAGGACGTCCTGTACAGGAGACTCAAACTCTTCACACACCTCCGCCAGGACCTGGAGAGGGTGAGTGGCTCCAACAGGGAACCGCTCCCGCCGCGCCGGGAACCGCTCCCGCCGCCGGGAACCGCTCCCGCCGCCGGGAACCGCTCCCGCCGCCGGGAACCGCTCCCGCCACGCGGGGAACCGCTCCCGCCACCGGGGAACCGCTCCCGCCGCCGGGAACCGCTCCCGCCGCCGGGGAACCGCTCCCGCCGCCGGGAACCGCTCCCGCCACGCCGGGGAACCGCTCCCGCCACGGGGAACCGCTCCCGCCGCCGGGAACCGTTGCAGCTGCGTTTTATTTTGAAAGGTTAACCTGCTGTTCGCCTGTTTCCTGGTTCCACCATGTTGACTTTGTGGTGGGAAGTTAAACTGGGAGCAGTGGGAGCTTTTTTTGTTTTTGTTGGAGACCAGGAGACGAAACTCGCTGCTGCTTCAGTTTCTCTGACGCTGTGATAAATAATCCAGTAAACCTTGAAGTAACCTGGCAAACGTGGCAATTTATGGGTTTGGTGGTTGGAAAACCTCAGACTGTTGGTGCGATTGTTTCAAATGGAGAATTGTTGAGCAAATGGTGTTTAGTGAAGTGAAAACATGAGGTTTGGTCCCTGAGGTCAGAGACTGGACGCATAAAAACGTCTGCAGAACTTTGGAAACATTCAATTAATCGTGAAATAATTGTTAACATCGTAAGAGATTAATCATTAATTGGGGTGTTTGCTAAAAAAAAACAAACAAACATATTGAAAGGAGTAATTAGGTTGAAACCGTATAAAAATCAAAACATTTTGCATTTCAGATCAAATGTCTGTAAACCTGTTCTAACATAAAAAGGCCTCAGTAATTAAATGAAAAATATACCAAAGGTTGCAATTTCTAATCCGATTAATCGTCAGAGCGATCGATTAATCGATTACTGAAATGATGGAGGCCCATTGTCGAAACGTTTCCAGCTATGAATCAGTTTTCCTGTCAAGCCTTTTATTTTAATCTCCAGATTAATGCATCTGGATAAATCCCAGGCATTTGTCGCTCAGCAGGCTAATGCTAACTAAAAGCTGATGCTCACAAAGTGAACCAATGAAAACACCGAAACCAGGTTCAGTCTGGCGCCCGCTGTTCCCCGTCACCCAGTTTCTCAGGTAAAGAAGGAAAACCTGGTTGGGTTTTCAGCGTTTTAATTAAACTCAGTTTCTTTTGCTCGTTAAGAAAATCTAAAATGCTTTGTATCTCCTGGAAACCTTCTGAGCCGCCGACAGCATCAGGCTGCAGACTAAACATTCTGGTTTCTGTTTAATATTTCTTCCTCACGTCTCTGTTTTCATGCAGCCCATTTGGCCCGATCAGAGCCGGTTCGGTTTAACTCGGCTGATTCAATTTGGCTCGCAGTGGGGCGACCATCTGGCAATTAGGCGGCAGCGTTTCAACCAGATGACTTAAAATTCTGCAGCAAGCTGAAAAATAATCGATTTCTGTCTTCATCTCCTCTCTGCTGAAGAACCGCTGACCTCCAGGAAGGAAGAAATTAATAAAACCTCCTGAAAACAGATTTATTTTCAGGTACCTGAACAAATCCTTGAAGATGTTTCAACTTCAAGGTTTGGAAAGTCTTTGATTTCTGAATAAAGTCCTTGAAAGTTTTTAACATTCAAACTGCACAGATTGATGATCAACATTTGATTTTACATGATATTTAAAGATAATGAACATTTTACACATTTTCTTCTCTCTGAAGTTAATTCAGACCAAACTTCTCTTGTTTCAGTTCTGTCATAATTACCTGAATTATTTCTATTTGCTAATGCCAGAAACATTTTTTAAAACTTTTGTTCTCAATGTTTGGAGTTTTTCTGTTTATGACTCGGAGGGACTGGAAAGAGACGGATAGCAGCAGTTTGGGATGCATTTTGTGTCCTGAAGAAAAAGATTTAAAACCCTAAGGTTAGGTTTAGGGTTGGGGTTAGGTCCGGCCCGCCAAGGCCGTCGGCCTCTGGCGTCGGAATCGATCGCTCCAGACCCGGCCGACCTCCTGAGCAGTCAGTGTCTCTGTCCAGTCCATAACGCCTCTCCCTCTGGACCGGCCGTTATTGATGGGAGAGCGGTGAGGTGAACCGAACCGCCTCGGCTCGTCCCATCAATACCCGGCCAACTGCTGAAGCACTGTAAGAGCCACAAAGCAGCTGTCTGCTTGGCTGCTAATGCTACGCTAAAGCTAACAGCAAACCGCTAACATGCAGAGCTGGTTGGTAACTAGTTACAGTTACTCGAGCAATTTTATGAAAAAATATACTTTTAAGAGTATTTTATTTCTAGGTTTCAATCAAAACTTCACCAGACAAAATATTTTGTAAGTTCTGCTTTCAAAATGAAAAATTTGAAAATTATTTTTTTCTTCTGATTTTATTTATTTTATAATTTTGTGACTTATATGAATTATTTCTAATGTCATAGGTAAAAGTTTGAGTCACTAACTGCTAGGATTGATTTTTAGTGTCAATCATGGGGAACTGAGAATCATATATATATATATATATATATATATATATATATATATATATATATATATATATATATATATATATATATATATATATATATATAACTGCAGATAGGCATTGTTTGCTTGTTTGCTTTGTGTGTGTGTGTGTGTGTGTGTATAGTACATTTTTTGCATTTAATTCATAATGTTGTTAAAAACTCTTAAGTTTGAGCTGCAGAATCCTGATCAGAGTATTGATGACAGGTGAACGATGATGCCCAACATCCTGGTACAGATAATTACCTCCATGTTGCTGCACTTTACCAATAAACATAGTTAAAATAAAATCTCAGATCTCTTATAATCGTAACGTTTCTGCCGGTTTACTTAAAGCAGGAGATGTTTGTGTTAATGGCTCTGAGAGGAACCTGCATCGATTCTCACTGCTGCTGGCAGGATTGATCTGGACTCGGCCGCATTTTGTCCCAACCGGAGTTGACAGCTCGCCGCTGGTTGTCGATAATCTGGACGAACTTCCTTACACTTCATCTGTCTTCTTCAGGCCTCATCCTGTAACTTTGCCTCTTTCTGTCACTGGATTTAATACTCACCTCTAATCGTCTCAGAAATTTGGTCTCAAAGTTTTGACTTTTCAAACTCAAATTTTCGATTTTCTCAGGAAAAAAAACCTTTTTGAGATCAAAATGAAAATTTCAGATTTTTTTTCTATCAAACTTTCCCACTCAGAAACGTCTTTGTTTTTGGTGTTGAGATTTTTGGCCAAATTGTTCGTCTGCCCTCCCTCCCTCCGTGGTCCTCGTCAGCTCGTGGTTTCAGTTTTTATTCTTGATTTATTTAGAGACGTTTCTAAGCTCAGTCTTCTGCTGTTCTGTTTGTGTGGGAAGAAAATATTCCAGTTTTCTGTCAAATTGAAAAATCTTCTCCATGCCGGGACGCCGACCCGATCAGAACCGCGGGCTGAACCGTCCGTCCTGCTGCCGTTGTGAATAGATGCGTCGGTGCCGGAGGGCTAACGGCGGGCGGATTATCTCCCTCCTCTTCCTCTTTGAAGTGCTGCCAGTGGAACCAATTGCACCGCGCGCTCCCTGATGCTCTGCTGAGCTTCCTCCATTTCTGCTCTCCCCTCCTGAGAGCTGCCCAGAAAAAACTCTTGCTCCTTGTCAGTATCACCACATTATTCATCCCATCAGTATGCAACAGGTGAAAGCCGTGAGAAGCACAGAGATTGCATAGAGAAAGCTGATTATCTTTCTGCTCCACGGGGAGAAACATGTTGCAACAGGACGAAAAGCTGCTTGCTAACCATGGCTAGCATTGATTTTAGCTCTTAAGTTGTCAACATAATGAGGTAAATCTTAAATATTTTCCTGATATATAAAAGAAAAAGGGATGCAGAGCTTTGCTAATAATTGCTAAAAATACAACAACCAGATAACAAGATCAGGAAAAAAGTTTTAGTTTAAAAAAAGATCAGGGCGGCGGGGAGCAGGCCAGTTATGCTAGCTTGACTATGACAACCTTAACATGTAGGTGGTGCTGTGGAATTTGGTCTGTTTTGGTTTAGTTAAAAAAACATTTAAAAGGCGACAACAACTCTGACAGTAGAGCAGGAGTTTAAATGAGCTAATTTAACACCGCTGTGTTAGCTTAGCTAATAGCAGCAGTAGCTCATCTACCACCGCTGTGTTAGCTTAGCTAATAGCAATCACTTATTAATAATCACAAAATAAACATCAAGCCTGAAAAAATAAAACTGTAACCGACTGAATGTTTTGTTTTTTGTGAGGGAATATTTGAGTGGTTTTTTTGGTGTCTGACACTTGATGATGCGTTGTTGTCAGTTGCCAAGGCAACCAGTCTGTGTGTAGCGTAGCCGACAAAAGAAGAATACGAACGGTTTAGAGTTGTTTGGACGGTTTTCTGCGTTATTTTTCCCTTTTGCTGCAGCGCCACATAGAAATGTAAAAGTTTCAACTTTTGGTGTTTAAATTACTTTTAGGTTGCTAATTTCTAAAGAAACATGAACACCTTTGGGTCTCATACTGTAGATATTTTAAGACAAATTCTCAGCAAAACAATTAAAACGACTTTCCAACCATCGTCTTCCTCTAACAGAACAATGGTGGTTATAAAGCAGCAAATCAGAGCCAAACTAAAGGCCAGCGTGAGAATATAAACATAAACTTTGATTTGTTTTGTTGGACTGGGAAGAAAAATGTGTTTATATTCCTCAGAGGTATGTAATAACCAGCCAAGAAGTTTATTGACTGAGGTTTAATTTTCCAATGAATACAGGAATAATGAAAATCCAAGTTGTGCTTCAGAGAGGGCAGCTTTCTGCACTAAATACTTTCTATACATGTTTGCTCCATTTCCAGGTTGGTGGAGCTGAATGAAGCCGACAGTATTAACTTGTAGAATCACATTCAAAGTTATTTCACTAATACACTTATTGCTGTCGTTTATTTTATTTTTACAGAGAACCAACATTTTTGCACTAAGTTAGATTATATGTGGTGCAGGCCTTAAAACGTCTTAAATTAATTTAAAAATGTGAGTTGACCTTAAATAAGCGTCTTATATTTTGTCATGCGGGACTAGTTAATCTCGTATGTTTAGTTTTTCTGTCTGGCAAAAGTTTGATTTGCATCTTTATTGCAATTCAAGGCTGTTGAGGCTACCGCTAACTAGCTGCTAATACACCTTGCTAACTAGCGAGCTAGGTTAATAGATCTGCATGTGGCTGGATGATCATTATCGTCACTGGATATCTGCTGTTGCTAACCCAGACATCCTTAAAAAGCCTTACATGAATAAAACTTTATTAAATTCAGTTTAAGTTGGCCTTAAAATCACAGGTCCTACATTTGGTTGTTGTGAGATTATTTATTTAATCTGGTATCTTCAAGCAGAAGTTTGAGTCTTCAGACATTTTCATAGCATTTTGATCAGTGACTAGCTGCTAATTCACCTTCGTTAGCTCGCCTAACGCTAGCTATGACCAGTACCGGTAGCGGTATCGGTACCGGCTGCTGGCAGGCGGCGCCGCTCCGTGTCCGGCCCTCTGCTCTCATTCAATCAATACTTTTCATCAAACTCGACCCGGCATGAGAAGAGCACCGGTGAAACATAAAGCCAGGAAACGTTTTCATTGTTTCAGCTAATCAGGTTTTTCTCCCTTTTTCCTCTTGACGTCTAACAAACGGTAAAAACCAGAGTAAAAACGCTGCTCTGAAGTATATAAAGAGGTAATTATGGAATCCACTGAGGGAGAGGAAGAAAATATGCGTTAAGCTGTAAGATGGCTGTTTGGAAGCAGCAGGTAATCTCTGTTGGTACGCCGTGTTCAGAGGGAAGAAAGCTGCTGCAGCCTTGGCAGCAGGTTACAATTTCACAGCTTGTTTGCTTTCCACAAAACTCCCCTGGTGCTTCTGTTCGAAGAGAACAGAGAAGAAGTCTGGAGGCCAAGCGAGGCCGTCTGGAAAACTTCAGCATGTTCAAGCTGGAGGTGGAAAAACAGGAGATAAAGTTCATTAAAATACATGTGGGAGCCAAAAAGACCAGAAATAAAACATCTTTCTACTTGGTTGACCAGGCAGTCAGGATTTACTCTGATTCCTGTCGGGTTTTATCTCGTTTGGGCCTGTCACAATAATCAGCATGTCAATTCACCAAATGATCAATTAAATGCAGCTCAATAGTTTTCTGTTTGTCTGGAGTTTTGAGCTCAACTTTTAATGAAGGATCATTTTGTCTCTTAATTAATTTTTATATGAAGTTTGATTTATTTTGGATATTTAAAATGTTTTCTGGTTTCAGTGTTGAATATTCATTGGAATTTGAAGTTTGTTGATCTTTGAGAATTATTATTATTTTACTGGAAAATTGTCTAAAAACAGCAACATCATCATTTATTGCAGTAACTTCTTGCAGCTTTTATTGTGACATTCCTGGCTTCACATTTTGCTCAGGAACATTTATAACGATTGAATGTTGGAAGTCAGTAATTCCTTAATGTTGGTGACAAAGTTCCAGTTTCACTGGCAGGTTGTTTCATTTACAACACAGAAAAATGTCTTGGTACAAATGAAATAATGTCCCAGTAAAGCTGGAACGTTTCCATCCATACGGAGGAACTGCTGACTGGAAACCAGCTCCTGTTTGTTGCTGAGTTAATTTTGTCTTATATCAAGTGAACTAAGATATTTGCTCCAGAAAGTGAAACATATCTTGTAATATTTAGTGTTTTTGCAGTGCATGAAGGAACAAAAGGAGCAGTTGAGTCGGTTTTTAAGGAGCCATGAAATCATTCCAAGAATAAAATTGCACCAGAAGTTTGAATTTCTCTGTATTTGCCAGCTGGCTCTGAGAACCGTCAGGATTTGTCATTCGGATCATCTTTGCTGGTTTTTTCCTACATGCTGAAGCAAACCCGCCGACCCGGCCGCTCGCCTGGCATCGGACCGTTTCTGCTGTTACGCAACGCGAGCTGGGGTCAGAAAGAGGACGGCGGTTTGGATCCGCCACCCGATGCTCTCCGCCGTACCGACGCTTCACCGAAATGCCGGCTCAGCTTTAAACCCGCAGCGTGAACCAGATGATCTCCGCCGGCTGCAGAGGCATGCGGTTCTTCCACCGCGCAGCTGAGGAGCCGGTTGTCGCTGCGGCCAGACGGAGCGAGTCCTGCAGCAGACGGGCGCACCCAGTTGGACCAGCATCAACCTGGCTCCAGAACCGAGCCTGGCTCCTCGCAGGCCTCCTCTTACGGCTGCTGCTCCTTTCCAAGACGCTTCAAGTTACTCTCAGAAGTCCAAGACCAGTTCTTTTTCTGCGACTCTTATATCTCGACATTCAACAGGCGGATTAATGGTTTCACCAGCCGTCCAGGTCTCAGGACCGAGCGGGAAGTCGGATCAGATTCACTGCAGATGTGAGGTGAAGTCATGTGACCTCCTGAGGGACGCGGTCTGTGCTCTGCATCATGAGCTGCTTTCTAAATAAACTTGCTCTTACAGTGAGAGCTCTCAGCCTCTCCGCTGTAAATGTTCATGTCTGCAGGTGGATTCTCCAGAGATTCTCCCCACATGTTGGAAAGCCTCAGGATTATTGCAGTACAAGATATATAGAGCTGAAAAACCCTCCGGCTGAACACCGACTGCTCCGTCTCTGCAAATAAAACGGTGACATGCTGGAACTTCCCCAAACGCTGAAGCTCTGACGCCCATTTATAAAGCCCTGAATCTCTAAAGCACTAAATAATGTCCAGATAAACACTTTACTCCAAACCCTTTTCACATTTAGCTAGAGACCAACATGAAGCTGTTCACAGACGCTCTGGGGCTGAAACGATTAATCGGTCTAATCATGATTAATCAACTGGTTTAGTAATCATTTAAGTGTTAACTGGAGGCTACAGACTGAATACATGCAGTTTGCTGACAGTACATTTATACATTCTGGATTTAAGATTAAAATAAAAAACTTTGACTATAAACATGTTCCTCCTTTCAGTCTGAGCTTTTTTAGGGCCTCTGTCACTTTAAATCAGACAAACAAGCTGCTGCTGGCCACGCCCCCAAAGTTTACACTCACACATAAAAACGGCTGCAAACAGATGTACAATAATGCAACCGTACATCATTGAAAAGCATTAGTGGAGCCTGCTGCACAACCAACCAGACTGCAGCAAGTCGTTTCTGGATGGTGAGTGGAGAACAAAACTCTTTCAGCGGCCATTGTACTGAGGGAAAAACAGCTGACCAAAAGCTGAAGGTCAGCAGGGGTTGCTCGGTAACAGCACAGTGTCTGTCTTTTTGAAACTGCTCATTTTCCAGACACCAAGAAACTTTTTTAAGCGTTGGTGCTGTTTTCAGAAACAGTTTAGACCCAAATAAAAACTTACAAAATACTCATTTTGCAGATTAGATCAGATTTAAATAGTAAATACTTTTCAAAAGTTACAGGTTGAGTTATTTTTCTAGCCGTCTTGCAGCGTTTGTGGCTCCAGAAAGGTTTTATGTCGTCGGACTCAGAGCTAAACGGTTTCAGACGTTACATAAAACAAAATGTGAAAACGCTCCAGAACATTTATGCAAAGCTCCGCATGTTTAATTTAGGTAAAAAGAAGACAAAGCTGTTTGAAATGTTCCTGAGCATCACCTGCAGGCCTCAGCCTGGTTCTTTGTGGAAGTCAATCTGCAGTTTAAATGATTAAACTTCACCTGACTTCAAAATGTTACTGGTGAAGCGAGAACACTCCTTTCTGCCGTGTTTGATCTGCTTTCTCGTCTCGCTGCCTCGGCCTGTGGGAGCTGCAGGTAGAGCTTTGCTGCTTCGCCTGCAGCTCCGTTTGCGCTGTTAGCAGCCGCCTGTTGAGAACCTCTGCTGCTTCAAATGCTGCGTGGAACCGAACCCTGAGGCCACAAAATGCACAGAGAGCTGATCCTTTGGCTCTCGCCTTTGATATTGCTGTGCCACAAGGTCACAAGCTGCCTTCCAGGTTACAAGGAGAGATCACAAACGCCTAATTACCGGCCACCTGGGAGCTGTCTTGAGGAGCATCTGCGCTCTATATGATGTCAAACTTCACCTGTTTTCCATGTTACTGAGACGAGAGTTCCATATATCTGCCTTATTATCTGCTATTCACAGTCTCGAAAGTTCTCTCAGCTCTAGAGGAGCAAGCTAGACTTGCGTCGCCTCAGTCCGTTTCTAGATTAGCAACGTGGAAACTCTACATGTTAAGGCTGTCAAAGTCAAGCTAGGTAACGGAGCTACTCTCCTGTCGCTCGCCATTTCTCTCTAATTAAAATGTTTTCCTGACTTTGTGCTCCAGTTGATCATCACTAGCAAAGCGTCCCGTTCTTTTATTGATCAGGCGTATGTTAAAGATTTAGTGTTATGTTCAGTTCTCCCTCCTCCTCTCATCTTAACATTTGACCATGCCCCAGTAGGCTCCGCCCCAGTAGGCTCCGCCCCAGTAGGCCCCGCCCCAGTAGGCTCTGCCCCAGTAGGCTCTGCCCCAGTAGGCCCCGCCCCCAATAGGCCCCGCCCCAGTAGGCCCCGCCCCAGTAGGCTCTGCCCCAGTAGGCTCTGCCCCAGTAGGCCCCGCCCCCAATAGGCCCCGCCCCAGTAGGCTCTGCCCCAGTAGGCCCCGCCCCAGTAGGCCCCGCCCCAGTAGGCTCCGCCCCAGTAGGCTCTGCCCCAGTAGGCCCCGCCCCCAATAGGCCCCGCCCCAGTAGGCCCCGCCCCAGTAGGCCCCGCCCCAGTAGGCCCCGCCCCAGTAGGCTCTGCCCCAGTAGGCTCTGCCCCAGTAGGCCCCGCCCCAGTAGGCCCGCCCCAGTAGGCCCGCCCCCAGTAGGCCCCGCCCCAATAGGCTCCGCCCACTCTGACAGAGCATCACCTCACCGCCCCACTAGCTGAACAATCTCTTATGACGTCTGTAAGTTATTACATTATTTGTAAAGCCTTATCCTCTGTATGAATTTCTCTGTCTGTTTAAAAGTCTTTTAAAAATGAAAAACTGAGATTGTTTCCCAAAATGTCTTCAGATCCGGTTCTGTTCAGGTCGATCTGGTCCGGAACCGGGCCACGTTCAAACCGTTCAGCGAAACAAATGATACCGATCCACCAGCTGCTTGGTGGGCTTTTTCCTCCTCTTACTAAATAAATTCAACTTAAAGGTTGAATTTTTCTTTGTGTTAGAAAAAATAAAAATGTCCAGAAAGCTTTGAAATAAATTGACCAAGTTCAGAGAATCCAAAGGTCAGATTAAGATTAGAAATTAACATATTTTTACTCAACGTAAAAATATCCAAGAAAGTCCAGCACTGATAACTGATCAATCATTTAATAATTAAAACTACATCATCAGAAAGACTAGAATCAGTTTCTCAATAAAAACCTTCTGAACTTGAAGGTTTGAGTCTGAAGGAAACAACATTGATTTTATAAAATACTGAAATTTTACTCCAGTAAAAGTAAAAAGTTCAGCGTATTAAAAACACTTGAAAGTAAATGTTTGTAAATGCAAAGTGACTGCAGTGGATGTAACCAGTTGGTACCAAACTGATCCAGTTTTCCTGACCTGCAGGATTTCAGCAGGTTCCTCTATATATATATCTCTATCACCTTCACAAAACCTCCTGCCTCCTTTTCTTCTTGTGTTCTGAGTCGCGCTGATATTTTCTGACATTTCCTTCCCACCGGCTCGTGTTTGTGTGAAAGGGCAGAGCGGGCGACGTTTGTTTCCAGCTAAATCTCACCTCACTCTACGGCCCATTTCACCAACTTCTTCTTCAAATCTGAATCTGTTAAACAAAATACTTCAGGATTCTTTCATGTCCCACTAACCCCCCTCGCCATCCTGTTGCCCCTCTGATATGAAATAAATATGAGGCAAGAAAGGCATAAATATTTATAGCCGCTCCGGCTCTATAATGCTGCACGGCTGTGTGTGTGTGTGTGTGTGGGTGTGTGTGTGTGTGTGTGTGTGTGTGTGTGTGCGGTACATATTTTCAGACTCTTGGCCGGTGCAGGTGCCAAGGCTGCTGCAGAGATAAATAATTCACTGGAAGTTAAACCTTGAATTCACATCACTTTGAAAAGACAATAGGAGCAACATGGCAGGAGACACACACCCCCACACACACACACTGCACACACACACACACTGCACACACCCCACACACACACACACACACACACACACACTGCACCACACCCCCCCACCACACCCCCCCCCCACACACACACACTGCACACCCACCACACCACACACACTGCACACACCACACAGTTCGCACAATGGCCTCCATACACATACACACTGCAACACACACCCAACTGCACACACACACAAACTGTCATTACACCCCACATATAGTCTCTACATTGCACACCCCCCTTAACAGTGACGTGTCTGTATACACACATTACGCACCCTCCCCCCCACACACACACACACACACACACGCACACACACCGCGCGCCTGCAGCCTCCGTAGCTAAGTTACACACAGACAGGCTGCATCAATAAGTCATGGGGCAGATAGAAGGACCCCCCCTCCTGGTTGACCCAGGCTTTAATATTTTACAGAAAGGTCTCAGAAACGCTGCAGCTGACTCAGATCAGCCATAAAATGTCTCTCCACTGACGGCAAGCAGCGCCCCCTAGGGTCCGATTTAATGACATCCTGTGAGCGCGGCAGCGCCGTCCTCTAAGAGTTTTACCTAAAAACTAAAAGCTTTTCTGCAGAATTCATCTCAACTTTCAGAAAGAGTAAAAAGTGCTTTTCAGATGGTTTCATCTTTTAAAACTGCAGTTTGTAACTTTATTGGAACCGTCACCATGTTGTAACGCTTTATGAAAGAGATCAAAAATTAATCTCCAGAAACAACCAATCAGAGCCAGGAGGCGGGTCTTAGCGCTGTCAATCACTCTCCCTCGTCTACCTGCCCTCTTGCAGCTAGCACGGCTTGTCCTGAATGCTAATGCTAGTTAGCTTAGCCACTGGGGTGGCAGATAAAAGGTTTTAATGTAACGGTACTCAACAGGTTGTTGCTAGGCAACCACATGTTACCCACAGGTTGTTGCTAGGTGACAAAGAGTGAGTGAGTCAAGCTGCAGTGTGAACGCAGTGCGACCTGAATCCGATCTTGTCATGCCAGTGAACAGAACCGGTCCGATTCTTTTCGAATGCGATTCGGGCCACTTGGGTATTCGATATGTATCCGTAAGTGCCCCACATGCGCCCCCTACTGTGCATGCAGGGAACTGTCAGGCGTTTCCTGTTCACACTGCACAGCATTTATCTGGAAAACAAAGGCAAAAATATCTGATTGGGTCACTTCAGGCTGCAGTTAGCTTAGCTTGCTGAGCGGCAAAGGCCTTTCCTACATCTCCCAGAATGCTGTGCAGTTAAATATCTGTCTATTGATATTGATCACATTTATTGATTTATTGTTGCTCTGCCTCCATGAAGTTTCATGCCAGATTAATAGATCCATCAAAGTTTTGCTGTTGGTGTTTTGGCTCCAGGCCTGTTAGTGAAATGACTCTGATGCTGAAAGTGAAATTCAGGATCAGAATCAATTTCCACTCTTAGTTGTTATTTAATGTTTTAAGTGCGGCGTTTAATCGTTGTCCAGACTGTGTGGGTTTGAATCGATACCAGATGACCACTTTAGATCCCAGAAACAAAGGCAGATTCTTATACGCAGCAAAGCAAGACGCTTCAAAGCCAAGAACACAAACTAACTGGTAAATTAGCGACATGCTCATCATCCCAGTGCAACCGTCTCCAGTTGAAGCAGAAGTGTTGCCAGGGAGCCTCAGCCGTTTGTGGCTGTTTTCTAACGGCGGTTCTGGGAAGCCGAGCAGCTGAAAAGTTGCTAAAAGAAGCTTTTATTAGACAACGTTATTTATTGGAAAATATTTTTCTCCTCGTAATTAACTTTGCTAAATATACTATTTCAGCTTTGTGTTTCATGTTGTCTTGTTTTAGCATGATGGCACATTTTACACGTGTGTGTGTAGGTGTGTGTGTGTGTGTGTGTGCGTGTGTGTGCGCGCGTTTACTACCATCTTTTAATCTGACGGACTCTTCAGGTCTGTTTCTCAGTGTTTACCAGCCTGACTTTGTGTGTTTGTGGGTTTAGTGTAAGCTTGTCTTCAGTGTGTAAATGTAAAGCACAATAAACTGAAGTTAATTGAAAAGGTTAAAATGACTGCAGTCAGCTGAGCTTTCACCGCTGCTGCCAGTAAACGCATCACTTCCCAAATGAAGATTTCACTCCAAAAAGCTTTTTGATGATGTTCTTCATGCTATAATATTATCTAAGCCGTCCTCTCCGGCCGGTAGGAAGAAACCTCCCTGTTGAGATCGCTGAGCTTCTGCAAACACATTCCTCAGACGTCCGCGTTCCCCTCACCGATCACCTAATAAAACTCAGCTAATTAGGCTTTACACCTCGCTGTGTGGAGCCCTTCTGCTGCCGACTGAGTCTGAAAAACTTCCTCTGCAATATTTTAGCCAAGAAAGAGACTGAATTTAACGCCATGCAGAAGGAAGGAGGAAAACTGGATCTGCTGGGATTTTCATGAAGCCACTTTTCAGTTTCAGAGAGAAAAGGTTAAAAAAGCTGCATGGATAAATCAATAAACCATCAATCAAGTTTATCTGCACAGCACAGTCCAGCTGATAGGCAGTTCAAAGGGCTTTATTGGAGCCAAAATCATCACATCAAATATGTTGGTGGATGTTTCATCTATCATGGTTCAAAAGTAACTCTAACCAGATGTAGCTCAGCTAAGCTAACACACTGGTGGTAGATGAACTACTGCTGCTATTAGCTAAGCTAACACACTGGTGGTAGATGTACTATTGCTGCTATTAGCTAAGCTAACACACTGGTGGTAGATGTACTATTGCTGCTATTAGCTAAGCTAACACACTGGTGGTAGATGAACTACTGCTGCTATTAGCTAAGCTAACACACTGGTGGTAGATGAACTACTGCTGCTATTAGCTAAGCTAACACACTGGTGGTAGATGTACTATTGCTGCTATTAGCTAAGCTAACACACTGGTGGTAGATGAACTACTGCTGCTATTAGCTAAGCTAACACACTGGTGGTAGATGTACTATTGCTGCTATTAGCTAAGCTAACACACTGGTGGTAGATGTACTACTGCTGCTATTAGCTAAGCTAACACACTGGTGGTAGATGTACTATTGCTGCTATTAGCTAAGCTAACACACTGGTGGTAGATGAACTACTGCTGCTATTAGCTAAGCTAACACACTGGTGGTAGATGAACTACTGCTGCTATTAGCTAAGCTAACACACTGGTGGTAGATGTACTATTGCTGCTATTAGCTAAGCTAACACACTGGTGGTAGATGTACTACTGCTGCTATTAGCTAAGCTAACACACTGGTGGTAGATGTACTATTGCTGCTATTAGCTAAGCTAACACACTGGTGGTAGATGTACTACTGCTGCTATTAGCTAAGCTAACACACTGGTGGTAGATGTACTATTGCTGCTATTAGCTAAGCTAACACACTGGTGGTAGATGTACTACTGCTGCTATTAGCTAAGCTAACACACTGGTGGTAGATGAACTACTGCTGCTATTAGCTAAGCTAACACACTGGTGGTAGATGTACTACTGCTGCTATTAGCTAAGCTAACACACTGGTGGTAGATGTACTACTGCTGCTATTAGCTAAGCTAACACACTGGTGGTAGATGTACTACTGCTGCTATTAGCTAAGCTAACACACTGGTGGTAGATGAACTACTGCTGCTATTAGCTAAGCTAACACACTGGTGGTAGATGTACTATTGCTGCTATTAGCTAAGCTAACACACTGGTGGTAGATGTACTACTGCTGCTATTAGCTAAGCTAACACACTGGTGGTAGATGAACTACTGCTGCTATTAGCTAAGCTAACACACTGGTGGTAGATGTACTACTGCTGCTATTAGCTAAGCTAACACACTGGTGGTAGATGAACTACTGCTGCTATTAGCTAAGCTAACACACTGGTGGTAGATGTACTATTGCTGCTATTAGCTAAGCTAACACACTGGTGGTAGATGTACTACTGCTGCTATTAGCTAAGCTAACACACTGGTGGTAGATGAACTACTGCTGCTATTAGCTAAGCTAACACACTGGTGGTAGATGTACTACTGCTGCTATTAGCTAAGCTAACACACTGGTGGTAGATGTACTACTGCTGCTATTAGCTAAGCTAACACACTGGTGGTAGATGTACTACTGCTGCTATTAGCTAAGCTAACACACTGGTGGTAGATGAACTACTGCTGCTATTAGCTAAGCTAAGACACTGGTGGTAGATGTACTACTGCTGCTATTAGCTAAGCTAACACACTGGTGGTAGATGAACTACTGCTGCTATTAGCTAAGCTACTACACTGGTGGTAGATGTACTACTGCTGCTATTAGCTAAGCTAACACACTGGTGGTAGATGTACTATTGCTGCTATTAGCTAAGCTAACACACTGGTGGTAGATGTACTACTGCTGCTATTAGCTAAGCTAACACACTGGTGGTAGATGTACTATTGCTGCTATTAGCTAAGCTAACACACTGGTGGTTAATTAGTTAACTGAAACACCTCTCCTGATGATCTGTCACAGCTGATGTTCAGGCCTTTTTGTTTGTTTTATAAGTGAACAGAAACAACAAATCCTGCAGCACATCTACATGTTAACATTGTCATAGTCAAGCTAGCATAACTGAGCTATCTCCCTCTCATTTCTGTTTTTTTATCAAACTGTTTCCTGATCTGTTATCTAGTTGTGTTTTCAGTCAGCAGCAAAGCTCTGCATCTCTTTCTTTCATATATCAGGCCTACATTTAAGATTTAGTGCGTTATGTTCACAACCTAGCAGCTGAAACCAATGCTAGTCATTGTTAGCCAGCTGTTTTATGGCCTCCAGCAGTTAGCTGGGGACAGATCTATATGGGCCAGTTAGCTTCAGTTAGCATCTCGTCTCTTCGTTTATAATAGTTTGAGATGAACGCGGCAGCGCCGGGCATTTGGGATGAACTTTGTCCATCTTTTGGTATTTTCTCCTCATTTTTTCTGGCATGTTTCCTTAAAACATCCACATGTCTCCATTTGACTCAAGTTGTGGATGAAGCTTCAAAGCGAAGGCGTCATCTGGGCTTTCCCTAATAACTGTAACCGTTTTATTTTTAATAAAATAAAAATGGAAGTTTCTGGTTTCAGATGTTCAGCAGCTCCACTTATTGTTTTAATTTACTAATCACTTTCAGAAAATGCAGACCAGGTTTTAAAAAAAGAAAAGTGTAATTTCATTATTAGTGTACTTAATATTAAGCCTCCTTATTGAAATTCAGATTACAGTGTGGACGGGTTTTGAGCAAACCTCACCTGATTGCAGAGGAAGGATTTTGTTCTCGTCTTTAAAGAAGCGTGTCTGGAACCTTCCAGATGCTCATACAAGCCTCTTCTTTAATCCTGTCAGGGTTTCTGCATGCAGGCAGCCAATCCACGACGTCTGCTTTCATTGTCAGCTCACATTTTTGGAGACAATTTAATCCTTCCACAAATCCTGTTTTGTTTGCAGACATGAAAGGGTTGTACAACCTCAGTCCAATGAGGATGAGTTCCTAGGAGTAATGAGGTTTTCATCACTGGGATTTGATCTTTAAATATTTACTATTAGATGTGGAGTCGTGTCTCCACACACTTTCTCTGCATTTTAATGAGTCTGTGCGATTGCCCTCCATCTTGACACGGTGTGAGCACGAAGACTTTATAAACAGGAGGGAAGAGAGAAGCCAGGTAGGAAGGAAAGACACAGCCAGGCAGCCGAACCACAGCAGAGGAGGAGAAGGAAGGAAATTAATTCAGCAAGCGGATTAGTTCACATTGAAAAAAGAAAATTGCATAAAAGCATGTGTGATTGTTTAGGAATGAAAGAGGCGAGAAGAGGAGTGTTTGTGTCACAAGGTTTATGCAGTTTCTTGTGTTGGCAGGAATCCAGACTTCCTCTCTGGATCCGTTCAGCAGGATGTCTGAGTGTTCATGCAGCGCTGCACCTTTTATCTGCTCCTGATTTATTTTGCTAAAGAAGTTATTAAAAGGAAAGAAGTTAATGAATCAAGTCTTGCTGTCCTTACAGGAGTTCAACAGGCTGTTTTTGTTTCTGCTGTGGTAAAAGTCTCTGTAGAGGTTTAAACTCCATCAGCGTTTCCATGACAGGTCGTCATTTTCTGCCACATATCAGGTTTAGAAGCTGCAGAAAAGGACAATGGTGTGTTTGGAGCATGGTTTGGTCAGCAGCATGTTGGGATGCTGTGTGTGTGTGTGTGTGTGTTATTGAAATAACTTTCCTGTAGCTCTGGCAGCAAAGCCTGGGGCCGTTCTGTAGCTGTGGTCCAGTCAAATCCTCTGACTGCCGATGCCCCTCAGCTACGATAATCCCACTGTGTCATGTGCAGTGGAAGTTAATCTCACTTTCATTTCAATCCTGAAAAGCCTTAAAGTCACCAAACAGATTCAAGATCTTTTATTGCCATTGAGTTTTTATCAGCTCAGCCGTCCATCCCCGTTTCCAGAGGAAATACGGGAACCGTTAACGTTTCACGGTTCCGTTATTCAGGGAGGATTTGACTGTGGACTTTTTTATAAACTACATTTAAAATATTCAAAAGAAAATGCAGAAGTTGAAACATGAAGACACAACACTAGTCAACATGCTGTTGGTTGTGGTTTGCAAAGCAGCCAATCCAGAAGCGTCGTTTATTTTCCTTGGTGCTGATTGGCTGCCAGGCTGCCAAGATGGATTCCACCGTGAGTTATTGAATATGATGATACATTTGGTGTTTTAACTAAAATAGGCAGTTATACCTGTTTTCTGAGGGAACTTAAGTATTTATAGATTGTAGCTAGCTGCAGTTAGCTAGCTGCAGTTAGCTTAGCTCTCACTGCAGCTAGCAGAGGAGGTTCATGTTTACAGCTGATGATTATTAGCTTTAGGGTGTTTGGGAGCTTCATTTTGCAATTATTGCAGTTAATATTAAAATTGTTCTGATCTTGAACATATGGACCCGTTGCAGCATGACGGCCCGCTAACGATGACTAGCATTGGTTTTATCTGTTAAGTTGCCAACACGCTAAATCTCAAATGTATCCATAGTATATAAAAGAAAAAGGAAGGCAGTGATTTGCTACTAATTGTCAACGCTACGATAACCAGATAAGGTCAGGAAGAAGCTTTAATTAAGAAACATGTCAAGAGAGGGAAGCAGGCTAGTTATGCTAGCTTGAGGGAAGCAGGCTAGTTATGCTAGCTTGAGGGAAGCAGGCTAGCTATGCTAGCTTGAGGGAAGCAGGCTAGTTATGCTAGCTTGAGGGAAGCAGGTTAGTTATGCTAGCTTGAGGGAAGCAGGCTAGCTATGCTAGCTTGAGGGAAGCAGGCTAGTTATGCTAGCTTGAGGGAAGCAGGCTAGTTATGCTAGCTTGAGGGAAGCAGGCTAGTTATGCTAGCTTCACTGACGATCTCTACATGTAGATGAGCTGTGGGATTCTGTGTTTCGGTTAGGAAATAAAAAAGGTGACCTAAACTCTGACTGATCATCAGTTGAGCAGGTAATTATGGTCAGCTAGCTAATTTATCTTAGCTAATAGCAGCAGTAGCTAATCTACCACAGCGGTAATTTATTAATAATTGCAAAATAAACATTTAGAAAACATAAAACTTTAACCGGGTGAATATTCTGTTCTTTGACAAACATTTTTTGGTGCTGATTCCTGAAATATTATCTATGTGTAGCGTAGCACACACACACACACACACACACACACACACACACACACCACGCACACACCCACGCACACACCCACAGAACAAGAAAGAAAGGAGAAAATTAGCAGCTTTCAGTTTTTCTGCGTTATTTTTCCCTTTGCTTTGCCGCGCTTCACTAAATGATCAAGAATCGTCTTTTTGCGCTCCAGTGTTGTCGCATAGGAGAAATTTCTGTTCGTAAGCATTAATATGAAATGTGTCCATCGTGACAAAATGCAAGAATAAATCATTTGTAAAGGGAAAATGATTTTGCTCAGAACTGCAGCGTTTTCCACAAACAGACTCGACTCCAGTTCTGACTGGAGGTTTTTATATTTCTGCTGGTTTTAAACCGTCAGTCAGATAGAAGCTAATCTGCTGCGATCCAACATGGCAGATCCACAGAGTGCTTCATTAAAACACACCTGTGTGTGTGTGTGTGTGTGTGTGTGAGAGAGAGAGAGAACATTCAGGCTTTAAACACATTAAAGGTTTTTACTTTGGAGCAAAACAAATATTTTAAGCCCCAGTAATGAGGGAAACGACACACGGAGACAAGAGGCCGAAGCTGAACATCTGCTCTCTGATTGGTGGGCCATGTTGCCATGGATCCCCCCAGGTGGGCGGGGCTTAGGCGACAGCAGCAGGAGCTAATAAATCATGTAGTTTGTGTGTGTTTGTGCGTAAGTGACAGACTTTGGAGGGTGGGCTTGATTATCTGGCGGTTGTGTGTTTCTGCACATCAGCTTCAGTCGACTGAATCCTTCGCTGCTCTGACCCACTTTCCACGTTTCCTCCTTCTCCCTCGCTGCCTCCTCTCCATCCTTTCTTCCTCTCCTTCAGTCCACTTCTCCTCCCTCAAGCCCTCCTTTATTTTCTTCATGCCCTTCATCCTTTTCATGCTTATGTCTCTTATATTAGGGCCAAATGCTGATTTTAATTTGCATTACTCTGATTTAGTTGCTGAGCGTCAGGTCAGATTAAAAACTCCCACTGCTGCTGATTAAAGGGAAACAAGATTACAGTCATCCTGATTTCAGTAGAGATACTGAAGCTCACCAAATTTGTCATAAACTGAAAATGTATTTCATAAAGAAACCCAGGAATACATAATAATACTGGTGATATTTAACTCTGGCGTCATTAAAACCAGTTTTTGGGTTTGGTGGATGTTTGGCAAAACAGGATTTCTGTTGAGTCTGTAACTAATCAGCTGCTTCGACCCAAATCTATTTATTTATTTAAAATCCTTATTTTTACCACCACAATGCCCAAGAGAATAAGAAATTATTAGCAGTTCTGCATTGTATTTTAATTATGCATCAGCATAAATTATTCTTATTTCAGTAAAGAATAATTTATTGCCAATCAATCTGGGAACGTTGGAAAAGCACAAAGATAATCAGCTGATGGGTAAAGCCTGCATGCCGTCGCAAACATGTAGGAGAAACTTTAATTTAGAAATTAAAAAATAAATGTAATTACAAAGAATTTAGTGTATAATAACTGCAGTGATGTGGACTAAATGCTAATCAGTTTCTTTATGTGAAACACTGAGGATGAAACGATCCACCTCGAAATCCAACATGGCCGCTCATCGGATTTATGAATGTCTGAATAGAAAGCGTGTTGCTGCGTGTGTGTGGTGTGTGTGTGTGTGTGTGTGTGTGTGTGTGGGTGTGCGTGTTGCTGCGTGTGTGTGTGTGTGTGTAGGTGTGTGTGTGGGTGTGCGTGTGTGTGTGTGCGTGCGCGTGTGTGTGTATGTGTATGTGTGTGTATGTGTGTGCGTGTGGGTGTGTAGGTGTGTGGGGGTGTATGTGTGTGTGTGTGTATGTGTGTGCGTGTGGGTGTGTAGGTGTGTGTGTGTGTGTGTATGTGTGGGTGTGTATGTGTGTGTGTGTGTGTGTGCGTGTGTGTGTGTATGTGTGTGGGGGTGTATGTGTGTGTGTGTGTGCGTGTGTGTGTATGTGGGTGTGGGTGTGTATGTGTGTGTGTGTGTGTGCGTGTGTGTGTGTGTGTGTGGGGGTGTGTGTGTGGGTGGGTGTGTATGTGTGTGTGTGTGTGTGCGTGTGTGTGTATGTGGGTGTGGGTGTGTGCGTGTGTGTGTGTGTGGGGGTGTGTGTGTGTGGTGTGTGTGTGTGGGTGTGTATGTGGGTGTGTGTGTGCGTGTGTGTGGGTGTGTGTGTATGCGTGTGGGGGTGTATGTGTGTGTGTGGGTGTGTGTGCGTGTGTGTGTATGTGTGTGTGTGTGTAGTGTGTGTGCGTGTGTGGTGTGTGGGTGTGTATGTGTGTGTGTGTGGGTGTGTATGTGTGTGTGTGGTGTGTGCGTGTGTGTGTGTATGTGTGTGGTGGTGTATGTGTGTGTGGTGTGTTATGTGGTGTGTGTATGTGTGTGTGTGTGTGTGCGTGTGTGTGTGTGTGTGTGGGGTGTTGTGTGTGTGGTGTGTGTGGGTGTGTGTGTGTGGTGTGTGGTGTGTGTGTGGGTGTGTGTGTGTGGGTGTGTTGTGTGTGCGTGTGGTGTGTGTGGGGGTGTGTGTGTGGTGTGTGTGGTGGGTGTGTAGTGTGGGTGTGTATGTGTGGTGTGGGTGTGTGTGTGTGTGCGTGTGGGTGTGTGTGTGTGGGTGTGTATGTGGGTGTGTGTGTGTGTGCGTGTGGGTGTGCGTGTGTGTGTGTGTGCGTGTGTGTGTGTGTGTGTGTGTGGGGGTGTGTGTGTGTGTGTGTGTGGGTGTGTATGTGGGTGTGTATGTGGGTGTGTGTGTGTGTGCGTGTGGGTGTGTGTGTGTGGGTGTGTATGTGGGTGTGTGTGTGTGTGCGTGTGGGTGTGTGTGTGTGTGTGTGTTAGTCGATATGCTGGAAACTAAGAAGCTCAAACCAATTGACAGAAAAACACAGGAAATCTTTCTTAGCTGTTTTATTTCCTTTCTTTAAACATAATTAGTTACTTTTTGCTGATATTTCTACTCAAGACAGAAACTTGATAATATAAATCATTTCTTTTGAAAAGTGGAAACAGAAACGATTAGAAACGCGTCTGCATGTAGTTTGTCTGATAATCAATAACTTATCAGTTAGTTTTTAACCTGTGATTTGATGGAAAACATTTCTATAGAACCTTGGAAACATCGGCTGACAGGCTGGTGATGTTTTTCCTTCCTGTTTTCTCAGGTCTGAGGTGAAGAAATGATCCTGTTGATGGATCAGTTTCTCAAACAGCCAACGTTCTCTGGGATTTAACCTGCTGACTGTTAGCATGGTTAGCTTAGCTTGTTTCTATCGTTCCTGAAACTGAATGAAAACAAACCGACTCTCTTCTTTCCTGTCGCTCCGTTTCTCCGTATCGGCTCTGTGTCCTAATCAAAGCCAGGCTCTGCACATTGTGTCCCAGCAGGGAGCTATTTTTATCTGTGTTTCTGTGGATCGGATCCGTCCGGACCGGCCGATAGAGCGTGACCCCGCGGCGCCCCTCGGCTGTTTGGACAAAACAATACCCGGATAAACCCGATCAAAGATCAAAGATTGATCCGTATCAGCGATGAAAACTCATCCGATCCATTTCCTCCTAACCAGTTTATATTGGCCAGAATAATATTAAAATATGTGATTTACTCCGGTTTAATTCACTCTGTGCAAAACAATCATAACTGTTTAAACAGCTTGTATTTATCGATGCTCTAATATTTCAATCAATCGATTGAGTCAGAAAAACAACATAAAGTCCAGAAACAGGAGCTGCATTTGGTTTTAACCTTTTTAAACTGATTTATTTTAGAACTTTAAAAATGTAAACTGATGTTAATGATGCATAAATGATCAAGACGTCAAAGAGTTAAAAAACATAGATTTTCTCTTAACATTCATTAATCTGAGGATTTTCCATGTTTATTAAACTTGAATCATTTTTAGTGTCACTGCTGTTAAAATCTGAATCATCCACATGTTTGAAATGAACAGGAACAGATTTGAAAGAAATTATTTAAAGGTGGATATTATTCACCTTCTGCACTTTATCTTTAGCAAACTGTGATTAAAAATCAATAATTAGGGAAGAAAAATAATTTATAATTAAACAGTAAAATATTTTAGAAAATGGATCCACATTTTTGCACTTTTATGAGAAATATTAAATTGTTCTTTATGTTTTCTATTTTCTGGGCTTAGAAACAGGAAGTGTTGGGCATCACTGGATGTTTTGCTTTAAAATGAAAATAAACTTTGTGTCGTATTTATGGATTTTAATTTGCTTGAATCTTTTGCGTCGATGAAACAATCAGCTGTTTGTTTTAATAATAAAAAACACAAGAAATCAAATTTCACATCTGCAGTGATAAACTGCTTTTTGCCTTGAGTTGATGTGAAGCAGAAAATTTGACTGTTTTTACAATATTGTGTTTTTCTAAAGCAGTGGTAAAAAAGGGTGACTGTGCCTTTAAATGTGCTCCAGGTGCGTAACCTGTGCTACATGGTGACCCGGAGGGAGAAGATGAAGCTGACGCTGTGCGACCTGCAGGAGAAGATCTTCCAGCTGCAGATCCAGCTGCTGGAGGAGGAAACGGCTGCAGGTAAAAAACCAGATGATTAAATATGATTTTATCTGTTTCCTCCGGAGACAAAATGATTCCCACAGCAGAACGACGCTGAACATTGTCTGTATTTTATTGTTCTTAAGTCTTATTTACCTGGACTGGCAGTAAATATGATTGTAAAGGTTCAGATCAGGGTGTTCAAAGTGCGGGCCGGGGGCCATTTGTGGCCCCTGGATGGATTCTGTATGGCCGTCCAGCACTTTTGTTTTTATAATGAAAAGTTTTTTTACTGTTTCTTAAACTGAAACTATAAAATACCACAGATTTGTTTTTGCTCTCATGTAAACATTGATCGATGTGGGCCACCCGTCCGCTGCGTTTGGCTAAAAACAGCTAAATTATTTGTATTTTCATTACTGGGAGTAAATTAAAACACTTCATAGACTTACAAAAGTGGAAAATAACAGATGTGTCGATCGATCGGCCGATTTCTGTGAAAAAGCGTACGATCGGTGATCGATCACCGTCTCTTGCTGCCCATCACCGCCTCGGCCTGCAGCTGCTCTCCTGCTTCCTTCTCGCTGCGCAGCAACAAATCCTGCAGTTGGAGCTTTAGTGGACGGGACGTTACAGTTTACTAAAACTATGAAAGAAACATGAAAATGACAAGAAACAGAAAATAAAATTCATTTTACTGCTTTAGCATCAAAATAATCAATACTGGAAAACCCAATTAATCCCAGATATTAAAATAATTATAATCAGATCCACTAGTATTTGCCCAGTGAGACGCAGCTGGAAGTTTTAAACTATTAATAACTACAATAATAATAATTGACTGTTTGTGGTGAAAACAGGATGAATTCGATGAAAACCCACCGGCTTCTGAACGACGTTTAAATTCACCAGAAAGTCGAGTAACGATTGTTTTGTCGTCACATAAAATACGTTTTTATCATATTTTCATTCCTGCGGCTGCTGAATGACGGCTGGTATGTAGATGATGTGGAGCCTCTTTAGCTGGAAGAGTCGCGACCCGCCATGGGCGAAAGCTTGTTGTCATGGTAACCCCACTAAACGGTAACGATGGTGAACTTTCGTCTGCGGCGCTCTTCATCCTCCAGGAGGGCGGCGCACATCTACACGCTCAATTAAATCAAATACAAACACTTTCACTCTCCCCCCTTTGTGCTGCTCAGTAGCTCACTCCCAAAGGCACACACCACACACACACACACACACACACACACACACACACACCACACACACACACACTTCCAGAGCCGCTGACTCAGCAGATTTCTGCCATCAGGTAGCAGGAGCTGCTGGCACCAAACAGCCATATCTATTCACACTGCCACAGGACTTAGATTAGAGCCAATAGCTGTGTGTGTGTGTGTGTGTGTGTGTGTATGTGTTGTGATAAAGAGCAGCAGAGAGTGAAGAATGAGCTTGTCTGCTAGAATGATTTGTCGTGTAACTCACCATCTTTCCCCTCCTGTTTTCTTCTCTCCATCCTCTAATTATTTTTCTCCATCTGTTGCTGTGATTTTCTCTCATTTGCAGCATCATCCTAGTCTTTATTTTCCCATCCTGGTCTTTATTTTCCTCTTTGCAGTTTTATTTTGGCGGTTCTTTAGCTGGTTTGTTCTTTCACACAAACCGATAGATGCATCAGTATCCAGCGATGAAATAAAACCATAACTAATATTTTGGGTTTGCAATAAAACCAGTGTTTCCACCAACCGGAGCAGGATGGGAATCTTAAAGACGAGCTCAGCTTAGTAGCTCAGTTATGCTAGCTTGACTATGAGGATCTTAACATCCTCAGAGGTTCTGCAGAATTCTGTGTTTCGGTTCTGTTAAAACAGAAGAGGCGACTTGAACACCAACTCTGACAGATCATCAGTAGAGCAGCGGTTTAAAGTAGCTAATGTACCACCGCTGAGTTAGCTTAGCTAGTAGCAGTGGTAGCTAATGTACCACCGCTGAATTAGCTTAGCTAGTAACAGTGGTAGCTAATGTACCACCGCTGAGTTAGCTTAGCTAGTAGCAGTGGTAGCTAATGTACCACCGCTGAATTAGCTTAGCTAGTAGCAGTGGTAGCTAATGTACCACCGCTGAGTTAGCTTAGCTAGTAGCAGTGGTAGCTAATGTACCACCGCTGAGTTAGCTTAGCTAGTAGCAGTGGTAGCTAATGTACCACCGCTGAATTAGCTTAGCTAGTAGCAGTGGTAACTAATGTACCACCGCTGAGTTAGCTTAGCAAGTAGCAGTGGTAGCTAATGTACCACCGCTGAATTAGCTTAGCTAGTAGCAGTGGTAGCTAATGTACCACCGCTGAATTAGCTTAGCTAGTAGCAGTGGTAGCTAATGTACCACCGCTGAGTTAGCTTAGCAAGTAGCAGTGGTAGCTAATGTACCACCGCTGAGTTAGCTTAGCTAGTAACAGTGGTAGCTAATGTACCACAGCGATCTCTTAATATTTTTATTATTCACTGCACTAACTTAGTAATCCTCACATCTCATGTTTCATTTAGCTAACGGTTCTACAAGATGCAACATGTCTATAAAATCAGTTTCTGAGTTGATCTTTTGTTTCCACATCTCTCCTCTCACCTGCCTAAATCAGAACAGTTGACCTTTGACCTCCTGCCTGTCTCTCATGCTGTTGTGTCGGGGTTGCATGAGTCACGCTCTGAGTGGTTAGCATGTCGCTATCAAGGCAGAGAAAAGTCTGCAGCTCCAATTTGAAGCTCAGATACAAGACAAAAATCTAGAATAAACATATTTAGATCAAATACCAGCCAATCAGCTGAATACTTCATTATTTCAGAGCTTTGAAATAGTTGAAAATTTACATTTGTGTATATGGAGAATTAGCAAAAATGCAAATAATTCAATTTCTTTTTTTAAACACGAAAACATTTTATTGCCTAAATTGCAGCTAAAAATCCTTCAACATGTGAAAAACTCAGACCTAATCAATAGAGCTGATCTGTTTATTTAATTAACCAATTATTAAGTGGATAGCAAAAGGTGCTTAATAGAAATTATTCATTTCATTTTTTAACAAAATTGGAACCAAAAACACTAAAACTGTCATTTCAGACGTTCTGGTCAAATTTACAAGCATGAAAATATTTACATTTTGTCCAGTTTGCCTTATTTTCTACTCAGTGTTTTCTGAGTCTGTACTCCAGTTGCTGATTAATTACTAAATTAGTTGCTGATTAATTCATTGATCGATTAATCACAATTAATGGTTTCGGAGCAGTTGCTCATTTAAGCACAGGATGTTTTTGTCTCCTGTTAAATTGGTGCAGACGCAGACTGGAGGTGTTATTGTTATTCAGAAAGCGCTCCACATTTATATTCCAGCTCAGAGCCGCGGTGACAAGCTGACAGCGGTCCGTATCGGCCTCTGATCCGCTTTCAGCAAGTGGAAAAGTACGAGTTTTAAAAATACAGCGAAGAGGAGGATGGCGAGGGCAAGGAAGGTAATGAGGAAGAAAAGAGACTGTGGAGGGAAAAGTAATGAAGTTCATGCAGGAAGGAGGAAAACAACTTTCAATGCACTAATGAGCTCAGGTAAGAAACGCGGCACAACGGCTTCACACGCCGCGAAAAGAGAGAATTAATCACACACTTCAGAGAGATAAATCCCCCGGTGCCGTTTCTACCTCTAAACAAGAGAAGGAAGGATGATGCTGCAGAGACGAGACAAAGGACAAAACAGAATCAGAAGAAGCACACATCTTTTTTTTCATGGGGGGATACGCTGGAGGCGTTTTCTGCTGATGCTTGGATTTGTGCAGAGATTACAACCTGCAGGGGAAACTTTCTACTCTCTGCAGCGGCGCCTTCAGCTGCCCTTGAAAAGCCCAAAATTAGTTTTCCTCCTTTTCTAAAAGAACAAGATCAGATTAGGAAGAACAGAGGAAGACGTTGGAGAGATGGGAGATCGGGACATTGTGCTCTTCTTAACAACAAAAACTGTTTCCCAGGAATTTAACTCTGCAGGTTTTCCAGATTATTTAATGTTTTTGCTGAACCAGGAGATTTGGTGGATGTACCTGCAGCGATTCCCAATCATTTAGCAAACATAAAAAACATCTTTCACCTGAAACCTTCATTCAAGTTCAGAGTGTCCTTGAAGCAGATTTACACTCCAGTATTTGAAACTGAACAACAACTCTTCACATACAGAGAAAAACTTCAGTTTGATACTCATGCTGAGGAGAATCTGTGTTTATGGAGGTTTGGGAACCGAAATGCTGGAGACGTCTCTGAACATCCACAGAGACAATAAAACCATTTACATTGAAAAAGACTAGCTGCTTTCACTCTGTGTCCATTAAAACCTTTAGTATACGTCTCTCTCACACCATCATGGAATCCGTAGCACTGCAGTGTCGCTGTTTTCGTCTGTAGTAACTGGGTCAAACAGCGGCGCCGTCTTGTGATGTCATCAGGGTAAGTCAAACTGTAAATGACTGAGTCTGATTAAGACTCAGAAGTGGAGGAAGCTGTGAGCGATTTCAGCAGATTTAAAGGAAAAAACTTGTGTACACAAAGTGTTACATGGCGTGCAATTTAAATACAAGTCCATAGAAAATCCACTGCTTATATTGATTAGATTTCTGACCTTTGGAAAATGTTTGATTTCTCCAAGGCGCTCACAGGTTGATCCTGGGGGAGATCCGGTGAACTGATTTGCCGTGTTTCTGCATTGTTTCCTTCCACGCTGTGGCTGCAAACATCCCCATGTGTTTCTGCTTATCTGCTCCATGTGGAGCGACTGATTCCTCTCAATAATACAGACAGTGTAGGTTTCTAATAGAGCTGCAAGAAAATAGAGTTTATGATTGAAAGAAAAATTATTCTGTCCCTTTTTTGCTAATTACTCATTTAATTTTCTGGAACAAATTAACTTTACAGTTGGCTGCACAGAACAAACATGAATAACTTGTCACATAGTGAGGAAGTTGTAACAAGCCTTTCTCGCCGTTTTCTCGTGGGAGCCATTATCAGGCAGAGAGATCGGCTGTTTATCAGCTTCACAGCAGAAAAAACAGATACAGGATTCAATTAGAAAGGTCTTCGTTTTTTAAAATCCACAACTTATCAAAATGTGCATGAATTTAACACACTGCTTAATGTGTTAAACAGAGACTCTTCACTGTTTCACACATTAGAAACGTTTTAACTGAGACGAGATAAAACTCTAAGTCTGAATGTTGCTTTGATTGACAAAACCTTTCATCTCCATGGAAACCCCTCCCCACTCCACTCCTCCAGACTAGCGGCAGCAGCAGTCAGAAAACACCTGGTGGAACGATTATTATAAATATAAGAGCTGCTCCTCACTGAAACGCTCTCAGGACGGTTGATAACAGCATAATGGAGGAACGTTGCTGTAAAAGAACGGGAGCTTCTTAAAGAGACAGCGCATATTTGATATATAAAACATTTTGATGTCAAGTAACAGTTACTTGATTGTTCCATAAAATGTCAAACGGAAAACACAAAACTGCCCCTTTAACATGAACATTTTTAAATTAGCCTTTATTGGGGCATGCCCATAGCAATGCATAGGAGGCAGTGACAAAGTCACAGCCTCATGCATTGCATGGCATGCACCTATTGTTCTTCACCCAATAGAACGCCTCTTTATTGGGGCATGCCCATAGCAATGCATAGGAGGCAGTGACAAAGTCACAGCCTCATGCATTGCATGGCATGCACCTATTGTTCTTCACCCAATAGAACGCCTCTTTATTATTATTATTATTGGGGCATGCCCATAGCAATGCATAGGAGGCAGTGACAAAGTCACAGCCTCATGCATTGCATGGCATGCACCTATTGTTCTTCACCCAATAGAACGCCTCTTTATTATTATTATTATTATTATAACTTCTTCTTCCGTGACCGTTAATGCGGCTCATACCGCTGCGTGCCCACCCACAAAAGTGGTATCGAAACGTGCGGCTCGGCGCCGGCATTGGAGCTATTACTTTTATGGGGATTCGGACTTACGATGGCGACGTAAAAAGCAAAAACGATTTAAAATTTTTGTAGTTTGAAACGGCGGGAACTAGAGTGTAACCGACGTCTCGTTAGAGTGTGGGAAGCAGAGAGATTTTGACCCCCAAATAAATTTTGAAATTGCCGTCACGCCCACAAATATCGCCCTATCTGTATCAAACTCGGTCAAAACATCGATACGAGTGTCTGCTCCGGTAAAATGTTTTCGAAATTTTCCTAGGGCTTACGGATTTCTGTCAAGGTGCTTTAGAGCGAAGTCATGCGACAGGATTTTCACACCCTCGGCCTCATTGACTTCCATGTATTTCTCAAAAATGTCAAACCTCAGCGCACAACCATTTCTATCTCGTCGCTGTTATTACTGTGAGTGATGTACAGATATGATTCGCGGTACTATCGGAGACGAAAGATAGCCCTCTCATACGCTTCAAACCGTTTTCCGATACGTGCCACGGTTCCCGAACGGGAAGGAGTTGTTCGGAATGGTTTTTCCATTCAAACTGACTGGGTGTCTCACAAAGATAGAATTCTTTCTCCACCATTCTGTCTCACACACATGGCAGTTGGCAGAGGAGCCATTCCCATAGCAACGGAACACAGCAGGGCCGAGCAGCTGATTAGGACTACAGATTAGGACTACAAATACTCCATATTTGTAGTTTTAAATCAAAATCTGTTAAAACAGAACTGACATGTAGAACTACTTGCTATATTAACCAATAGATAACTGATTTATGAACACAGCAGGGCCGAGCAGCTGATTAGGACTACAAATTCTCCATATTTGTAGTTTTAAATCAAAATCAGTTAAAACAGGGCAGAACTGACATGTAGAACTACTTGCTGTTTGACCAATAGATAACTTGGTCGAGCAGCTGATTAGGACTACAAATTCTCCATATTTGTAGTTTTAAATAAAAATCAGTTCAAACAGAGGGCAGAACTGACATGTAGAACTGCTTGCTGTTTTGACCAATAGATAACTGATTTATCCCAAACACTGTTACTCATAGGATTAGTGTATCCCTTTAAAATAAAGCGTACTGAAAATTTCAAAATAAAAGACCTGAAAATTTTTACATCAGATAATTCCTCTTTGGAGCAAAATATAACTGATTAAACCCAATTACTGTTACACATGGGATTAGTTGGGCCCCTTGAAATGACGATTACTGAATATTTCAAAATAAAAGCCCTGAAACTTTTACATCACTTTATTTTTGTTTTGGGCATTTTATAACTCATTTAACCCAATGAATGTTAATCATGGGATTAGTTTGGACATTTAAAATGAAGCTTACTGAAAATTTCAAATAAAAGCCTTAAGATTCGTTTGTGGCTAGGGCAGCGCCGCAGGCGCTGCAATGATATTATTTTTCATTATCTTTTTCTCTCAGGTTAGGGCTCTGTCTTGTGCAGCAAGACAGAGCATTAGCATTAGCATTTTATCTTAAATAAGGTATTAGCTATGTCAAAAGCTTATTAGCCATGTTTCATATACTAAATGGACTAAGTCAATTACAGACAACATGCTAGTGATGTACCACATGCTACTGACATTAGCATTTGCTAATGCTAACATTAGCATTTTGGCTAATTTTAGCATATATACTTATTTTAACAGACCGAATGGTGCAAGTCCATGTTAATAAACATTCCTGTGATTTTTTAGCCAAACGTAGCATTGATGCTAAGCATCAGAACGCTGGGTCCAATCCGACGGGCACACTTTGGCAGGCCCCGGTTAAATTTCTCCAGGAATTTTCTAGTTATATATATAAAATTCTCCCCTTCTTGTTTTTGACTTAGAGGTTAAAATGTTGTCATATTGTAATAAAGGTGTCCAAACTTTTGCATCGAGGCCCAAAACCCCCAAACAGAAAGTAATCAGGGTCAAATTTATTTTTCTTCCTCATGTAAAAATGCAAAAATATTGTTTTGAATTCTTTACCTGCACATGTAATATTTTACATGAATCTTAATATTTACAGGTATTTAACTTTTTGGACTTAATTAACATTTTTAATCTATAAAATGTTTTGATTTTAATCCCAGCAACGAAGTAAAAAAGTTTTTACATTTGCTGTATTTAGACAAATGTACTGGCTGGGTGTGGCACGACTAATAACACAACAACAACAATAATAATGATAATAATAATAATGTAAACAAGAAAAATTTAATGTTTGTAACTTTTTAGGATATTTTCTGTGGCAAATTTAAATCTTCTTAAATGGAAAATGATCAAAAGTGTTGGATGGCCAAATTTGTGTTATTCTTGAATTGCCACACAAAATTAATCCAAAGGCCACTAATGGCCCTCGCGCCTCACTTTGGACACCAAAAAGTCATATCTTTTACTAATAACTCAAATATTTTTACAAAGTTGGTGCAGAAAGAGTATTTTTGCCAACACACAGCAGTTGAGTGTAATTGAGGCTCTAGTTGCAGAGTCAAATGCTGACAGGAAGAGGAAACCAGATTCTGATGAGTGTTGAGCTTCTCTTGAACCTGGAGTGATTTGGTTCCCCAGGCTGTTACTGTCAGTTAAATCTACCTTAAACTGAGTAGATCAGCTAAATCCTTAACCTGAGCCCGTCTTCTGTCTCCCTGCAGAGAAAATCCAGAAAGCAGAAAAGAGGAAGCAGAATGGAGTGAAGGATAAAAGGAAAGAGAGAAGGAAGCATGGCACCGGCAAGAAAAAGGAGAGGTGGAAGTCTGAGAACGGCTCCCTGCTGAAAGAGCTAGGTAAAGTGTGTGGATGGATTTCTACTAGTTTCTTATTTCTGCTTGATTAAAATATTTTGACATATTTTAAAGCTGTGGAGCAAAAACTGAGTGAGATCATCCAAAATAACTTCCATTATTTACAGAGACCCGGTGGGAAACGCGAGACTTAAGAGGATGGTCTGACTGCGACCAAAATGTTCCGTTAATTTGTCTAAAATGAGCCGATAACATTTAGTTTGATTGTTTCTGACAGGAACATCAATTTAAACCATTAGATTTTGACCCGATTCAGGCTGGATTCACACCAGCCCCGTGTAGCCCGCTCCGACCCGCTCTGACCCGACCCGACCCGCTCCGCTCCGACCCGACCCGCTCCGACCCGCTCCGATCCGACCCGCTCCGCTCCGACCCGCTCCGATCCGACCTGCTCCGACCCGCTCCGATCCGACCCGCTCCGCTCCGACCCGCTCCGACCCGACCCGCTCTGACCCGACCCGACCCGACCCAACCCGACCCGACCCAACCCGACCCGCTCTGACCCGACCCGCTCCGACCCGCTCCGCTCCGACCCGACCCGCTCCGACCCGACCCGCTCTGACCCGACCCGCTCCGCTCCGACCCGACCCGCTCTGACCCGACCCGCTCCGATCCGACCCGCTCCGATCCGACCCGCTCTGACCCGCTCCGACCCGACCCGCTCTGACCCGACCCGCTCTGACCCGACCCGCTCCGACCCGACCCGCTCCGACCCGACCCGCTCCGACCCGACCCGCTCTGACCCGACCCGCTCCGACCCGACCCGCTCCGACCCGACCCGCTCCGATCCGACCCGCTCTGACCCGCTCCGATCCGACCCGCTCCGACCCGACCCGCTCTGACCCGACCCGCTCTGACCCGACCCGCTCCGCTCTGACCCGACCCGCTCCGACCCGACCCGCTCCGACCCGTTTTTCCTTAAACTCCGGTTCGTTTGGTCCAGTGTGAACGCTAACTGACCTCTGAAACTCGATGCTGAGCGTCAGACACCTGGGAGAGAAACTAAAGGTCAAGGTGCAAAATACGAACCAAAGCTGGATTTAAAATTTTCCCAGGATGTTTCTCCACTGCTGGTGGTAGAAAATGTCTGGACGTATAAAACGCAGTCACAGTTTGTCTCCTCTTCACGCGAGCGGTTCGTGTTTCCATCAGTAAACTGTGTTAACTAGCAGCCGTCTGGTTTATCTCCAGTTCTAGTCGTCCCGGTTTGTCTTCTCACTGCATTTGTCGCCCATATCTGTCCATCTGGATCTGTTATGAAACCTCATCTTCCTGTTTATTTTGCTTCTTTTTCTTCCACCGGACCGCAGAGGGGATAAGAACTGCAACTTGACACGGCGTGCATGCTGGGATACGATCACAAAAATTGCGTTTCCATGACAAATAAGCCGGTGTTTGTGTTTGGTTTGCTGCTGTTGTTTTTACCAGAGTCGTTTTACGTGTCCGACTCGGCCTCCATTATCAGAGTTATATATATGGTCGCTGCGCTCAGTGTGCCGTATGTGTTCATCTCTCACGCTCTCAGTGTGCGCGTGCGTGCGGGTGTGTGGGCGCGTGCGGGTGTGTGTGTGGGCGCGTGCGTGTGTGTGGGCGCGCGTGTGTGTGTGTGGGTGTGTGTGTGTGTGGGCGCGTGCGTGTGCACGTGCGGGTGTGTGTGTGTGGGCGCGTGCGGGTGTGTGTGCGTGTGCGCGTGCGCGTGTGTGGGCGCCTGCGGGTGTGTGTGCGTGTGCGTGTGCGCGTGTGTGGGCGCGTGCGGGTGTGTGTGTGTGGGCGCGTGCGCGTGTGGGTGTGTGTGTGTGGGCGCCTGCGGGTGTGTGTGTGTGTGCGCCTGCGGGTGTGTGTGTGTGTGTCATGCCATCTGTTCCCCGTCGGTCTGGTCCTGCCTCTTCCTCTGTTTTCAGAGACGAAGATCCACCTTTACTCTCTTTGGAGTAGCAGGTTATTAGCTCCAGGTAAACATCAATAAATGAAATTATTTTTTATATTGTACAACAAAAACAATGTTAATGGAGTTGATGTTTAAAGCTTTCGGCTTGTTTGCTTCCTCTAAATACATATTTCTCATGTGACGTCACATTTCCAGTCTTAAAGGGCCGGTATTGTGATTTCCAGGCCGTTTTATTGCATAATCCAGTAACTGTTACCTTCAGTTGTTGTAAACTTGCTGTTCATCAAATGACTTTGGAACAACTTTTACTTCCTGATTCCTGTTTGAAATTGGGCCTCTGTCTCTTTAAAAACTCCTGCTGTCTGAAGCTCCGCCTACAGGAAGTCGAGCCAACATGGCTCCTTTATTAACCCTTTAATGTTTAACCAGAGCTGCTCTGAGCAGCAGCTCCTACAATGAGCTCAGCAGGTGATTGCTAATTGCTGCTGGCTAGTCTGAAGGAGCTGAGTGGGGGAGGAGCCTTGAAGGCGGGGCTAGGTCCACCCAGGTGTTTTAACAGCTGACTGGTTGCCATGGAGATTAAAGGAGTACTCTAACATGGAAAACAATCAAAGCAGCGCTCCAGGGAAAACCATTATAACAAGATGCAAAGCTAAAAAATGGAAGTCAAATTTATGTGACACTGCCCCTTTAAATCACCTGCAGATACTTTTTGAAGTAAAATAACATGAGTATCTAATTTGGTGTGAAATGTGTCTCTGGTTTCTAACCGCAGCCACCAGGTGACATGTGGGCGTTTCTTTTCCTCCCTCTGTTCTGCTCTGCTGTCGTTTCCTTCCTCACATCTCTTCCCCCTTTCTTGTTTTCTCCTTCGTCACCTATTCCCTCCCTCAGAGCTCTGATTCCTGCAGAGGCATGCTGCGTCATGGAAACAGCCGCTGTGTGTGTGTGTGTGTGTGTGATAGCTGGTGTTAAACGCACCCTAACAGCACCTCCTGCTGTCCTGTTGTCGGATTATTACAGGCGGTTTAGGATTTACAGGACAGACTTTTCCTCTGTGGCATTTCAGGGATTTTGGGAACGCTGCAGGTTTACAACAACAATTTTAGGTAAAAAGCAAAACAACAACAAAACTATTAAATACAGCAAATCTTAAGCAAACCGAGCAATGAATACTTTTAATAATGACAGCATGAGAATCATTTTGGGTTCTCTCTGCTCTTTGGTATGTAAGTTTTAATCGCTGGTTATATTTCTAGCACAAATATTTAAGAAATTGTTAGTTAATAATTTCCCCCTGGAGATGAACAAGGTATATTTTATTCTGCTGTAATGAAGTTCAGCGACGTATCTCTGTTTTTCTGTCCTCTCAGGTTTGTCCAAGTCGTTTCCGTTGGAAAGCTCTCTGTTCGACAGCTGGCTGGCCAAGTCGGTCCAGATCACCGCCGACGACATGCTGAGCCAGTGGGCTCTGGGCGGCCAGCACGACGGCAAAACCAGCAGCCTGCTGTCCGACCAGGTACGGCTGAGGAAATGTTTTCCACAAACATTCAGCAGCTTATTTTCATACATGGGAACAGGAGGGAGATCATTTCTAAAGCTGCGGTTTATAGAAACTATTTTCATAAAATATCTTTTGACTTACTAATTTATTTTGTCATCTTTACAACCTGCTGAGCATGAAATCATTAATGATTAATTATTGGTTAATCCAGTGTCACTGTGTTTGCACTGTAAGACAGAAATCCCAGGGAAGTTAAACTGAAATGTCGCCACAAAAACTCAAAAAGTCTCAACTGGTTCTGATCAGAAAACTGGACGAACAAAATGGTTTGAATGAATGAAGTCGATATATATGATTTATGTGGTGCTGGATAAATGAATTCATCCAGCTGAGATTTGGCTGGTTTTGAGATGCACTGCAAAAACACAAAATCTTACCAAGTAATTCTGGTTTAGTTTCCAGAGCAAATAAAACAAAACTTATAAGTTACTTTCAAGCAAGAAATGGGAGTTTGTCTAAAGTGAATATTTCCTTAAAGTTCCAGTTTCATTGGCAGATTATTTCACTTATGCAACATTTTTCCCATGTTATCAATTGAACTGGAACTTTTTCATCAATATTATAAAAACAAGATTATGTTTCTTGCTTGAAAGTTATTTCTAAGTTAGTTTAGTCTTATTTCAAGTGTATAATATTTGCTCGAAACTAAAGTTACTTGGGGATGTTTTGTGTTTTTGCAGTGTTTGCTGGAAACTCCTGTAATATTTCTGGAGTTTATGTGTTGGTCAAGATTTCTCTCTGTTGATCAACTTATTTAAAGTTCTTCCATCTCAGCCGTTTCTCTCCTCTCCTCCTCCTCCTCCTCCTCTTCCTCTTCCTCCTCCTGTTCTTCCTCTTCCTCCTCCTCCTCCTCTTCCTCCTCTTCCTCTTCCTCCTCCTCTCCCTCCTCTTCCTCCTCCTCTTCCTCTTCCTCCTCCTCTCCCTCCTCCTCCTCCTCCTCCTCCTCTCCCTCCTCTTCCTCCTCTTCCTCTTTCTCTTCCTCCTCCTCCTCCTCCTCCTCTCCCTCCTCTCCTCCTCCTCCTCCTCCTCCTCTCTCCTCCTCTTCCTCCTCTTCCTCCTCCTCCTCCTCCTCCTCTTCCTCCTCCTCCTCCCTCCTCCTCCTCCTCCTCCTCCTCCTCCTCCTGTTCTTCCTCTTCCTCCTCCTCCTCCTCTTCCTCCTCCTCTCCCTCCTCTTCCTCCTCCTCCTCCTCTCCTCCTCCTCCTGTTCTTCCTCTTCCTCCTCCTCCTCCTCTTCCTCTTCCTCCTCCTCTTCCTCCTCCTCTCCCTCCTCTTCCTCCTCCTCCTCCTCCAGCTGATGCAGGGCGAGGAAAGCCTCCTGAACCTCATGATGGAGAACTCTATGCAGTCGGCGTGGAAGACGCCTCAGCTGGGCCGGAAACCCAGAGGAAGCAGCAAGCCTCGTTCTCGAAGACCGAGCGGCGCCGGCGCCCAGCGGGTGTTCGGATCGGTCGCGTCCAGCAGCCCGTCCACAGCCAAGGGCTTCTGGGAAAAATCCAGCCACGCTGGCCGCCGAGGGGAGAAGTCCAGAAGCTCGTCCAAGGCGGGTCACCACCACCAGACCAGGAGCTGCGACCCGAACGGCGACCCGCCGCCGCAGCCGCCCATCTCCAAGATGGATTCCTGCCACATCTCGGAGGAGCGCGGCCGCTGGGACAGCGTCCACATGGCGACCGGGTTCATGGCGAGCGCTTCCCCTTTGCCGGCCTCCGGCCCGGGAGCCGCAGTGCCTGACGCCGGGGTCGTCCTGCGGGGGTCGCGGCCCCGCCCGACCCGGCAAGGTAAAGCGAGGTCGAGGGTCGAGGAACTGGACTCCATGGACCTGCCGCTCACAGGGAAAGGCACATCGCTGCTGGACGCCGCCGCCGAGACCGATGGGTACTTCTCCGATGGAGAGAGCGATTTGGAAACGCGGTCCGGCGGACGAAAGCTTCGGCTGCCACAGCTGCATCCTGCCAACGACGATCTACTGAGGAGGAGCGTCCTGGCGTCCTAAACAAAGCGACGGCGACTGAGCAGCCTTGTCAAACCAAATCCGTGGTGTGGAGCAGCTCCGACTCTGCCTGGTTTTCTGAATGTAGCTGTATGCCGACCGTACAGAAAAGCTTCTCCACTGGACCGCAGTTCGCTCCTCATACTATAGGAAACTAAACATTGGTCTTTTGTATATTTCTAACTCATCTGGTTGTGGCCTGGTGTCTGTGGTTCGCGTCAGACTTGGGAACAAACACTTTGGGGCATTACTCTTCTTACTCACGCTGGTTCCAGGGTATGCTTTAAGGTCCATCCGACGAGTTTCCTCAGAATATTCAGACGATTTCATAGCAGAGCTGACATGAATATGTGCAGAGCGCGGCACAGGACAGCATGTTCTCAGCCTTGAAAAGCACAATAACTAGTCAGTGGAGCTGTCATGGAAGCACTTGAGAGTAAAACAAAAGCTCATTCAGGGCTGGGGTCGATTTCAGACGCTGAGTTTCTCATCCCTTAAAAGCAGAAATATTACAGACTGAAGATTGACCCCAACCCCGCCGCTGTGTCAGACACAAACCCACATATACACTCATCATAGCATGCTATAAATCAGGGGTGTCCAAAGTGCGGCCTGGGGGCCATTTGCGGCCCTTGGATTAATTTTGTGAGGCCCTGCCTGCAATTCAAGAACAGCATAAATGTGGCCATTTAATACTTTTAGTTATTTTTATCATCTTAAACATCTTATGTTACTTGTTCAGCATGTTTTTAATCAAACAGAGACTTTGGTTAAACACTCATCCATTACATTTGGCTAAATAAAGCAAAAGTTATAAAGGAAAGTGTTTATTTTGTTACTGAGAATAAAATAAAAACATTTTATAGGTTTATAAAATAGAAAATAATTAGAAAAAGTTAAATAACTTTTACATTTAATATTGTGCACATAAAAGAAAGAATTCACATTGATATCTTTTGCATTTTTAATTGTGGGGGGAAAAAAATTACATTTTAGCCCCTGGATATTTTCTGCTTGGGGATTTTGGCCCCTCGGTGCAAAACATTTGGACACCCCTGGTATATAAGTACTTAATCCAATCTTTCTCCATTGCTGTCAAATTCTTCCTAAATCAATTTTACCCCCTAAATATTTCCAAAAATATCAGCAGAGAAATGTTGTGCCTTTCGTCACGTCCTGTGACGTCCCCACAAAACAATCAGTGAGTGAATCAATCAGCCTCTCAATCCAAATTTGTAACAATCAAAGCGAAATAAAATCCCGACAGATTGGTTGCCATGTAGCCACTGGGTGTCTTCACCATAATGATTGAATAGTGCCTAAAAACAGAAACATGCAGCGTTTGCCATTTTTGTAACCAATGCATCTGCAGCACTTTGCAAAGCAGAGCCACAGAGCTGCCTACTTTACGAGTCGCCCCTGAATGCATCACGGCAGCAGAGAGCCTTTAAAAACAAGAGCTTGGCCAAGTTACACCATGTTCCAGCTTTCAGGAGTCCTGCAAGATATTTGCTGCTCATGTTTGATCTGCTGGGATAGAAACGGCTTTTCTCCTTCAGGTCTGAGCCCATTTCAGTCTGGTGGTTTTATAATTCAAAAACCACCAAAGAAAATGTAAATTTTATTGTGAATTTGTGAATCAAAGTTTATGTGGCTTGAGACGTCAGTAGAATCACAGAATATAATTTCTGCAGTGCCCTTGAAAAGCAGCTCAAACTACTGATTTATATTTATATTCAGTCTTCCTGGTGTAAGCAGTTATTTCAGTTCTCTGTGTTTGTGAGAAAAAGTTTGTAGTAATGTTACGAAACAAAGAAAATACTGAAGAAGCTTAAAACATAGTCCTCACCCAAACTTTGAGATTTCTAAGACTAAAACAATCAAACTTTGTTACATAGTGAATCCCAAAGGAAACCAAAAGCATCTGGGAAGAGATACATCCATTACTGCTGCAGACCACCTCCAAAAGCACCTGAAGCTACAGATCTTCATAGTTTAAACATTAAATCTACCTTAATATTGACAGCAGAAACCTTCAATGTCTACATTCATCCTTATTCCCGTTCGACCAAGGTGGTGCGCCTCGATCGGTTGCTTTCTAAACGTCAGCCAATAGCGTCTCACAGCAATTATTTTTATGCTTTATTAAAACTATTTTTCACTGATTCAGAAGATAAATTACAGATTACAGAATCCCAAACTTTTCAGGGAGTTTTCTGCAAATTATTTGCAGGAACTTCACCGATGTGTAGAGAATAAAACAATGTTTAAGCTTCCTAAGCTACGTTTTAAAAATGAGGATCAAAGCTGCTTCCCACGTTATTGGCTGGTATGAAAACTATCAGAATGACCTGAACTAACCAATTTATTCTGTGTGTCTATGCAGTTTGCCATGTTGTTTGTCTTTTTTTAGCGGATTATGACACCAGCACAGCGTTCTGATCAAACCAGACTTGACCAAGCTTCTGTAGCAAACGGCTCTACTGCACAAACCGTAAACTATCACAGAGAAAGCATGAATCAGCGTCCCGCAGTCCTGAGTTCCCAAAGCGAGCTGCGCCTCGTTTTACTGCAGATTCACACATCTTACCCTACAGTCGTATTTTCTACTCAAGAAGCTGTTTGTGGTATTCTCAGGGGTTACAGAAAAACTTTTAAAAAGAATTAAAATAAAAAAAACATGTATGTAGAATTATATATAATACACACATATATCTATGTGAGCGGAGGTATGTTTAGAAAGCTTGGTTGGCAAGAGTCATTTGATTTCCAACACCACTACTACTGAGCAAGTGTCTTCTGTAAGTGTGAGCTTTGGGCCCGGGATCAACGGCTCTGATTTCACAGATCATCCTGATCGACACAAATCGATCAGATCGATTGATTGGCGAGCTGCTTGAGCCGGGCCTGACACACAGCCTTTAAGTGGAGATCTCTGCCTGCTCTGTTTTATTTCACTTTATTTTCTGTAGACACATTCTGACTGGTGTTGAGGAACGACCATGCCAAAGAACAGATCTGTGTATCAAGGCAGCATATTTACATCTTGTCCACACACACGCACACACACACACGCACACACACTCTGTCTCTGGACTGCAACGTAAAGTGAGTCTGATAAAGTGTTGGAAGGTTTTGGTCACTTCACACAGATTTCAACACGAAGCTGGTCTAACAGGGTTACAAAGCAACAGATGAATAGTTTTCTATGGATGTGTGGTTCTGATTTCCTCAGAGAAACGCAGAGTTTATGACAAGCGATGGCACTGTGTCGTTTTCGTTCTTCAGGGGATTCACACGGCTGTGCTCTGCTGTGAAAACGTATCTTTACTCAGAGTTTCTGAATTCGTGCCGTGGCTTGGAGGAAGTTGGACTTCTGCTCGGTCTCAGACACGACGACGCGTCTCTGGAGCGACGGCGCTCGTTCCGGCCTCATGCGTCACCCAGACACATTAATGTAATCTTGGTTTCAGTATTCAGAGTAGCCTGATGTTATAGACAGTGGTTTTAGACGAGGCCTGCACGGCCTCCACATGTAGTAGCAGATGCTGAGGCTGCACAGCACACACGGAAGAAATCAAACCTGAAATCAATCAGCAGATATTTTAACCCTTTGCTGTGCAGCCTCAGCAGCCAAACCTGGTTTATTATTCTGTATTTACAGTGTGGCTTCAACGCCCTCTCCTTCCGCTTCATAGATGCTGTAGACTGGATTCTTTATTACTTTTCACTAGGATTCAGCCTCAACGTGTGGTATGCTGGTGCGGCCGCTGGCTCACAACTACAAATGTGATCTCTGAGTTTTGCAACTCTGACAACAGAAATACACCTTTTCTACGTCTGTGTGGGTTAATTCTGTGAAAATTTGGTCCATTAGGAGAAGAATCAGTAAAGCAAACGAGTATTTGAGTGAAGCTAAAACATATTTAGAGTCAACGTTGTTTTGATCGGAAATGCTACATTTTTAAATTTCTTTTACAGTTTTGTCTTAATTACAGCTCTGACTGTTAACTGGAGTTTATAGCCTCAAAACAAAATTACTGAGGGAACAAATAATGATGACTAAATTAGTTTAATTGATTAATCAGATTAATCTTTTCAGCCCTTATTTTTGGCCAAATTTCACCCTCAAATATTGAAATAAATGACAACATAAAATAAACTGCTGGTTCTAAACCACATGACGGCAGGTCAGAAAACAACACCGACTTTGAAGCGTCTGTTGCTGTTCCTGCTGTTTGATTAATCTGTTGCAAAACTCCAGGAGAAACGTCTGTCTGTCCAGCGGTTGGTTTTCTTACAAAGAAACCGAATCCTGAGGAAATAACTCCACCATGTGACCCACCTGCATACCACTGGACTCTTACACAATGTTCACAGTTACAATAATGTATAATACTGTTCAATTAATAGCTACATTTTCATATTCAGTGTTTTAAAAAAAGCCTTTGCAGATGTTTTATTTGGTTGGTAATGCATAGTTGTATCAATCTAGAAAGCTGACTCATTATCTGCTTCCACTGGTTTTACTGGCGCTTTGCTCTCCTTTCCAGTTAAAGTTAAACTTTAAAATCTCAACATCCACAACAGCTGTGCAGATCAGAACTTCGTCCTAAAACAGCTGCTGTGGAGGAAAAGACAGGAGGTCAGAGACACTTCAGGGGCAAACAGTGAGTTTTTAATTACAGTCAACTTGATAGAAAACCTGAAATGTTTTTATATTATAGATACAACTAAATACTCTTATCTTCTTTAAGTGCTTTTTCTTAAATGTGATGCATTTAATGGTTAGGCAGCTTCACAGATTTCTATTATGAATGAAGTTAAATTTATTTGCAAAACACGAGACAGTGAAACATTACTCAATAAAATGAAAATAAAGATATTTCACCTTTATTTCAGCAGGACTTGTTTTATTTTCTCCCTTTAAAAGGAGAAAAAGAGTAAATACCACAAATTTGTGTTTGGAAATAATTTAACCATTAAGGTTAGCAGCTGCCTTGCTGCTTTATTTTAGATAATGGAGAATTCATTTGTCGTAAAGATGCACCACAACAACAGAGGTTGTATTTTTAAATCCCACAGAAAAGTGAATTACCAAGATTATGTCCGTTTATGAATCAAAGTTTATACGGCCAACATCTTAAAATCTACATTCTTAGTTTGGTGCATTTAGAAACCAGATTTACTGATTTTCATCCAACAGAAATTACTCTGAGCCAAAAGATAATTAGTCTTAAAATGATTTACTGATCAGATCAGATGGACTCTTCCGCTGAGTAAACAATTATTTTTTTTAAATGTTGGTTTTTTCTACCATCTTTAAACAAACTATTTTCTCTCCATTGCAGCTTTTTACACTAAAGCTCTGATCTGCACAATCAGAGCACCTTACTGCATCACTTTCCTTCCCATCACCAGCAAACCAGCGTTTCCGCCTCTCATCCCTCCATCTTGGTTTGTTCCTCCACTCCTGCTCGACTCAGCGATCAGCTTTTCACTTTCCTTTAGAAACATTTTACTCACAAAAAGCCAGAATAAATGTGAACATCAGTAGCTTTAAGGACAAATGCTGACAGTGGCAGACGGGTTTAAGGAGGTAAAACATTTGCGCTCCGCTCTGCTTCATTCTCACTCAGACATGTGGAGGAACTGAAGCCAGAAAAACAGAACAAGTTGTTCTCTCTGCGTTGTGTTTGCAGCCTTTCCACAGTCAAGTTAGCACAAAGCTAATATATACAACAACACACATGCAACTTTTGAAGCTTTCTCTGCTCTCACTGATGCTTCTCGTTTGCAAAGTGCAACAATCAAATCAGGGAAGCACTAAAGGAACGAGAAACAGGCATTTAGTAACTTGGTGATTATAAGAGGATGTCAAACTCACTTTTATTTTTGGCCATATTGAGATTATAAATGTCTGGTTCTGGTAAAATGTATTGATAAAACCCATTAAGAAAACTCTGAAATATGAATAAACTGCACTGATTGCGTACTCCTTAAAGTTAAACACTGAACATCATCTTACATTGGTGTCATTTGGTGGGATTCATATGAAAACTACAGAAAATGATGATGACGGCCACTGGGAAAAAATTATTTCGGTTTTAATCTTCTGAGATCAAATGTCAGAATCTGAGAAAAATTTGAATTTCGACTTTTTTTTTTCTCAGAATTGATTATTCCCTGCAGAATTCTTAATTTTCTCAGAATTTTGACTTTTCTCAGAATTATTATTATTTATCTTGGAAGATTAAAGTCAGAATTTTCTTTTCTGTGGCCCTAATTAAATTATCCTCTGTTGAAAACTACTTGATAAAATACTATTGAAGCAAACAACGTTTAGTTTCTAGGTTCTGTTTACATCTCCATCTGGGCCACATAAAACTTTACAGCGGGCCATATTTGGCCCGTGGGCCTTGAGTTTGATACTTAGATTATAAGAGCCATTAATCTGAGGAAATGAAACAAACTGAAAGTGAGGCTGTTTATCAATTTTAGAAGTTATATAGATCCTGATATTAGATCATCACCTTAATGTTCCAGCCGATACGTTGCACCGTGAATCTAGTGAAAAATGACAGATATGGTCAATCTAGGTTATGCAGCTTATCTGATACTTAAAGGAGACATATGATGCAGAATTCACATTTTGAACATTTTTGTTCTCTCATTTGTGTCTCAACTGCTTCTAAAAACAAACCAAGCACTTAAAAACGTTTATTGGTAATAAGTTAATGTTTACTAATGTCTGGAAGGTGAGCCATTTGAAAAACCTCCCATTCAATGAGCCCAGCCCGTTACCTAGCAACCCTAACGAGCCCAGCCCGTTACCCAGTTGATCTCCAGCCAGTTTGATCAGCTGGTTTAAAAATGGGTTGTACAATGGCTGCTGGAAAAACAAGAGTTTTGTTGTTGACTCACCATCCAGAAACCAGTTGCTGCATTCTGGTTGGTTGTGCAGGAGGCTCCACTTCCTCTTTTCAAAGATGTAATTGTACATCTGAGGCCCTAAAATGTCTCATTCTGGAACTGATTAGACTGAAATCTCATTATCTAAATTTAGTGCAAAAAACTTCTTGAACATGTTTGATTCTTCCTGTTTGAGGAAGCATGACAGGTCACCTTTAGATGCCAATTCCTTATTTGTTCTCCACATATTGGATAGTTCATTTAACTTTTCTTTACGTATAAAAACTACCTCTGGGATCCATTTGCAGTGGATACTGAAGCTCCACTGAATAGAACCATAACCCAAAGTTTATCATTTCAGTTTGTTTCAGTTGCTATACAAACTAAGAAGAAGTCAAGTTAATAATGGTTAGTGTTTAATATCTGAGTGAACTTTTCATCCATCTTCGTCTTTAAAGGTATATATAGATATATATATACATATATATATATACATATATATAGATATATATATATATACATATATATAGATATATATATATATACATATATATAGATATATATATATACATATAATAGATATATATATATACATATATATAGATATATATATATCATATATATGTATATATATATACATATATATATATAACATATATAGATATATATATACATATATAGATATATATATATAATATATAATTTGAACACCAATAATTTAATTCACAGTTTGTCCTTCTGCAGTTTGTTGATTTGTACCAGATTCAAGGTAAAGTGTAAAAACCTGTTCAGAGAAGAAAATATTTCACAACATCTTAAATATAAAAGTTGTTTTATTGCAAGGTTGGGTTTCCCTGCAACAGGCAGCGAGTTTAATACTGAAGGTGTAACATGAACAAACTCTTCAGGTGAAAATACAATATTTGTAATCCAAGTAATTCATTGATATTTCTTGCAACTTTTCTTTATTTCCTTCAGGATTATTTTAAGCATTGGCCTGATCTATTTTCTTAACATCTGTTTATTTTCCCAGTTTTAGACCGAAGACTTCAGTCTTTCCCATTTTCTTCCCTGCTCCCATTCTCAAAAAGTACAAAATCGATGCATTAAATCTGAATTATGACAATCGTTTTATTTATTATCCTAACATTAAAAATGAAATTTACCTTGGGGGCACAAGGGAGAGTCCATTTGGTTTCCTGAAAATGTGTTTTGCATAAAAGGCAAAACCTGGACCAGACTTATGACACATTACTGTCAGTATTTTTATTTCCAGAGCTCAGCTTTATTTTCCTGCGTTCCTTCTTGGCGTCTCCTCGCAGTGCAGAACAGACACTTTGTGACTCATTAATCACAGACACGCTCGCTCTTCTCTCCTTGACCTATAAATTAAGTTTCTCCCTCAGGTTTAAAACTTGATGAAACAACAATTTTGCTGAATTTTTGCCTTGCAAAATTTTTTCAAGGACTTTTGAATTTTCTAATGAAGCGTTTGCTGGGGTCCTTGGTACAAACTCCAGTTGCTGACGTAAGATTTATTGATCGCTTCTTCTCCTACAAAACTCCGACGGTTTTCATCCTTTCGGCCTGTTGAATCCAAACATTCAGTGAAAGCAGAGCTGGTCGCCTCCTGCTGCTGTCGTATTTGTCCTTATGAAGGTGTTCAGGTTTCTGCTGCCATCCATTTCTCCTCCACTCCTCGTCGGTTCTTCAATACAATAATATGAATGTTGCAGGAGTTAATCTTCTGTATTCTTTGTTTCAAAGAATGTTGTGCCATTTGTGAATAGCAAAGAGAACTATTGAACATATATGAAAAAGAAGAGCTATTTTAAATTATTTTTGGCTTTTTTTGCTATATTTATTTTATTGTATTAGAATCTTATTTGTAGGAGGGAAACAAAAAAAATCAAAAACTGTATTTTTCATTAGTGCAAAAAACCTATTTTCTTCCTTTTTGTACAATTTCAATGTTTTAAGCGAGACTTTAAAAAGCAATATGATGATGATGACGATGTTTCCTGTGACTGTAACTGCATGCTGTTTGTGTTGCCTTAATAATGGCTGCATCCCACTATGTCCAACCCTTCTGCTGTCCTTTCCTCAAATCAACCCAACCTCCAAAACGATTTCCAGTCCCATCTGATCTTGACCAGTCCAATCCAGTGCAGTCAATAAAGCAGTGCTTTCTGTGTACACAAAACTCTCTGCCTCTTTTCATCACTCATTCCTCATCATTCAACATTTATTATATTCTAAATTATGTCTAGTTCTGCAGCATTGATAAAAACTAATGCACCAAATTTTATGTTATGATTTTATTTGTATTGATTTTTGGAAAGTTTTCCAACATTCATGAGTGACGAAGCAAAACAGACCCAGTTGGTCAGATTAACAAACTGTAAATACTGAAGTCTTTTATCTAATAAATCATTTAATTTGAACTGATCTTTGCTCAAAGATCAGATCAATAACTGAACTTAATAGACTTAATAACTAAAGTAGAAATGATATTTTAAAAGGATGCTTAAAACTTAAGTTTTCCACAGATTAGCTCTTTAGTTTTTATTTTCTCTCCAGATGAGACAATCAGGCTGCAAGTTACTGTCAACAACTCAGATTATGTACAGATGTACAGATTATCTGCAGGTGGAAGCTGGAGGAGTTGGATCAAAGTGGCATCAAACCAAAAACATGAAAGTGCAAGTCTCCATTTCCATTTAAAGTGTCTGTAATGAAAACATGAGATGATAAAACTAACAAAGATGTTAGACAGAAATGACAAACTGCTTCCTTTGTGTCAGCAACAGCTGTGAACAGCTTTTAATTCAACAAAGAGTCTCAGTAAAGTTTCATTATGGCCTTAGAAGTTCAATCATAATTTACCTCATGAATCAGATTTTCAGCTGCCGTTGAGAACTCCAATGTAAGCTCAACAGTTTTTCTCTGCGGTTATTTGGGGTGAACATTACTGCTGCGCAACAGAAATGCAGTATTTTAGTTCCACTCATAAAACAAACTTTTCTACTCCCAAAGTTGTTTACTAGATTCAGTTTTCTAGATTTGTTCAAATTATGAAAAGTTTTGCTCAGATTTTCTGAACTCTAACTGTAGCTTGGTTTTAGTTTCCATCCAATAATTCAAACAGCAACAATCTCTGCAGCATCTTCAGGGCCAGGTTCACTTTTTTTTCTGGATCTGTTACATTTTCTTAAATCTGAGTCATTTATTTTCCTTGCAACAATAAAAAATGTTTGTTTCTGAGTCAGTAACCAATTAAGAAATACTGGATCCCATTGTCTTTGGTTTTGGGTAAAAGTCACTGAACAGATGTTTTCCTGTTCACTATAAAACCAGACTTTGGTGCACCTGACTTTCATTTCTTAAACATGACTAAAATTCATCAAAAGTTGATGCAGTACATATATATGTATATATATTAGTATTTTTATCCCAAAAACATCTGGATGCCTTTGTTTTAAGAAGGAAAATGTGCAAAATCCTTTTTAATTTTGGGAGATGCAATCAGTGATTTACACTGATTCTTACAAATTGTCTCAATAATTTATTTTAAACATTGCACGATAAGTTTATTGTTAAACAGGTGAAATTAGATTTCAAATTGTTGTGACTTGAAAATGTTGGTGCACGTAACAAAAAGTTGACACCCTGTTTTTTCAAACCATCAGATTATGCAGGAATCCAGTTCCTAAAATCCTGCTGTCATTCAGCAAATTTATAAAACGTTTCAGGAAGACTTTGCAACCAAACAAAACTTTTATTTTCCTCTGCTTTCTCATTTTAAGTTCTGGCTACGAGTCTAGCCTGTTTTATTCAGTCAAAACGCCACTAGAATTAAATCAGCCCAAAGGCACGTAGGATATTCAGGTTAAGTAGATAAATATTAAATGACTGAAGTCGATCTGCAGCACCATAAAATCCAGCTGCCAACACATTATGCAAACAGCTTGCTGCTCTTTATTGATTCCTCAACAAATTGTTGGACTAATTAGCTTCCAGCTCGGAGCCGTTAAATGGCTGCCTTTTCCTTCTGCCACCAATGTGTCACATCGGGGAGGAAACCGTCTGCTAACTCCTGTCGTCTCATACAGGACAGCACCAACTGGCAGTCCTGACTGACCAAAGTGAAACCTGCAAGCCAAGCAGCAGGCAACAGTCATTTTCATTCCCCACTGACACACGAGTGGAAAAACTGAGGAACTGCAGCTCCACGCTGGGCTCTTTAAAGACGGATCCTTTATGGTACAGCAGAACCGTTAATCCATGACCAGTGAAGACGCGACTTTGAACCTTTACAATGTAAACTTTACAGCTCTTTGAAATCTTGCATATAAATGTTAAACAATTTAAAATCTTTTAATTAATGTTGAAGCTATTAAATCAAATTTAGCAGCATTGATCATCTCAAACAAATATTACATTTATGTATCTGTGGTTTGTGTTAAAATATCACATTTATAGGCCTGACGGAGCCGCTGACTTCATTTGGATCAAACAGAAGTGCAAACGATTGATATTCATTTTAATAGTATTTCTTGATTTGTTGCTTTTAAGAAGAGTTCTGGGTTTAGATATCTTTTCCATGACATAATTACCCAGTAATACATTAACATTTCCTGACTACTTAACATCTTTTAATACAAAAACACGGAGGACCACCGATGTTATCTTCAATAATATATTTATAGGCCTGTCACAAATAATCAGTTAACTGCATGATATATTAAAATGAGCTCAATAATTTAAATTGGCATGATTTATCTTTTATCATCTGGTTTTTGGTAGAAAGAAATCATTTTAATTTATCAGGTGATTAATTGATTAATGGACATCAGTTGATCAAAAAAAAATCCCTTTCCAATTATTCCTGACTTGCTGCTTTGAGTTATTTACTCCAGTTTTGTCTTTAAGATCATCTTCGGCTCTGTGAAACCAAGACAAACAAACTTTCTGACACTTGTCTCATCAATTTCTAAATGAACTCACTGGGAATATAAATGTCAGCTTAACTGATAAATAATATTTAGCTGAATGTAAGCCTCTTTATCCACCAGTTTCCACTGATCCCAGTGGATTTCTCTGCTGTTGTGGCGTTTCAGTCAATCAGGCTTAGATTTTAACGCCACGGGGAAACAGAGTCAAAAACGAATCTGCTGCCTTTGAGTTAATGAATTATTCTTTTTAAAAACGACGACTCGCTGCTGCTGCTGCTTCTACACTTCAAATATCAGACAAAAGATTCTACAAACGTAGATAAAGATGACGAACATCAGTAAACTGTGGGTGAAAAACACGATGTTTGTTATGAGCATAAACTAAATTAGCGGTTATCTGAAGCTGCCTGTGAAGATCTGAGGTTTCGTCGCGGCTCCCTGAGCAGCTGAAGCTTCATAACGGCCTTGATCATTCAGCCTGTCAGACAAACAGCAAAGATTTTTTAAAAAGGAGAAAAATGAGGAACCAGCTGCATGAATCTGTCCAGGTGTCTCTGGCTGAATATGGATCCGTCTCTGGTTGTGTTTTCATTCACACACTGAACCTGTTCGACCCCTGAGGACGAGCTCACACTGAGAGGTGAAAGGTCATTGAACTCACACTGGAAAGCAGACTAAAGGCAACAATTAAGCAGAAAATAATGTTTTTTTGGACCAATTAATCATCATTTTAGTTTTCAACTGAATGCTCTGGCATAAATACTCATGTTCCGTCACGTACTTCCCAATATTTCAGCGTTTTTATTGAATTATAGTTTTATAAAAATCTCATTACACTAAAACTTATTCAGACGTTTCTCCTGGGATGAATGCAACTGGCTCTGAAAATAACCGTTAGTCATCGGTTATTCTGACGTTAATCACATAAAAGACTGGCACATTTATACAATTTTACAAATACATTACGCAAATAAACAATTTCAATAAAAATAAACATTTTATTGACTAAAATGCAAAGATTGTCTGATTGTGTTCTTATTTTAAACAGTTTGCTTTTATTTTGTGTTCAGAGCGAAGCGTCTTCTCAGATCAGATGTCTTTATTAATCCAGGCTCTACATAAAATGTTCATATACAGAGAGTTGAAGAGCTGATAAAATAAAATCCTAATATTAGGATGACCATTAATCACATTTTGTTACTCTGAGCAGCATACAAAATGTTTGTTTCATTATGTTTTCCTTCAGAAAAACAAATGCATTTCTAATTTAAATTACCAATATTTTGATCATTTAATAACTTTTTTTAAATGATGGTAGTAAACTGAGGCGCCTTCCTGTGCTGCCCCCTGGTGGCGAGATGTTTCTTCACTTCATCCAGAGGAATCTGAAAATGTTCCTTCAGACTGAAATGTGAGCAGATATAATACAGTTTTGCTTATGAAAGTGCAACAACTGGATAAACAAACATTGCATTAACATACAACTCTTTAACTTTTTGAAGTTCTGTTAAATCTGATGCTGTTACACTGAATAACAGAGCTGCAGGAAAATACACCGTTATCTTGAAAGTAGTTTTATTTTTTAATCTAAAGTAGCCAAATATGAAGTTTTATTTCTTATTTTTGGGGGACGTCGTCACGAGGTCTAAGCCAAACAGCTTTTTTTTAAAACCAAGACATTGATTCCTTATTCCAGATTCTCTGAATCTTAAAATAATTCATCACGTTGAAAAACTTGCCACTAATTGTCTTCACTTGCCAGATGTGGAAGAAAAACAGGCCATAGTTTTCCCAAATTCAAGCAGTTAATATAGATAAAAACACCAACACGTTTGTAGTCATAAATTAAACAGCCTTTTGCTTTAAATACGTTATTAACGCAAAAACAGATCGTGTTTTAAAATGCTTGCTTTGAATGGATTTAGGTTAGTTTTTTGATTAGCAGTCAAACCTGGCAACTCATTTAATGGGGTAAATTATGTTTCTAAACACACAGCATTTTGTGTGTAAAAAAATTGCTTAAGATGTTTTATTTTACATATTTCCATGTAAAATAAACATCCACAACTGGTCAATGTCAAGCAACCATCAACTGAAGCTGGACGGTGGGAAACGGTTGACCGAGTTCAACGACAAAGAATGAAAATATTCAACTCTGCTGAAGAAATCGACTGTACTTTATGCTGATGTTGTTTGTAAAATCGCCAGAAGATTTATTAAAAACAAAGCAAATGTTTCAAAGACGATCCATAAGCTAGCTAACGTAGCCAACAAACGCGAAGCTAAACCCTCAGTTACCCTCTTATTCGTTTAAATTAGACCTCAAATCATCCTAAAATTTGTTTTTACGGACTAAAATATAATATTTTATATATATGTTCTTATGAAAAATTTGTATAACAGATTTTTAGCTTTAATCAACGGTTGTTAATCTCACCTGACAAGCTGAGAGGAAACTGAAATACCACCTCTGGCCACAACGCGAGTGTACATTGGTTAAGGTGGAAAACCGAGGAGGCGCTGTTCCATTTAATTAAAAATAGTTTATATGGGGCGCGCTGTGGTGGATTCAATTTTCCAGCAAATCTGAGGTTAAAATCTAAATCCTAAGGAAAAAAATGCATTTCTAAAGTCAGAAGCACTGTAGCATGCATTATATAGTTGGTTTTTTACTGGCCATCTCTATAAATTATTATTTTTTAAATTTTTTACGGTCTGTAATAAAATTAAACAAAAAATGCCAGGTTTCAATATAAACAAAAACTTTCCGATGCACTCAAGTTTATACAATCAGTTTAAAGAGAAGAACGTTAAGCAGAGAAATGAAGGAAGCAACAGGCTGCAGTACGGATCTGATTGCGTGTTCTCATGAGGATTTAATTGAGGCCAAATTCCCCTTATCTGAGAGCAGATCTGGCTCCTCTGAGCTGACAAAGCAAAGTGACAAACCAAATATTTCCTGTTATGTTTATGAAGCTGAGCTGCCATTCTGCTTCAGAGGACCGTTTGTTCTGTTTTCAGAGTATTTGATCTCTGCGCTGCAGCACATCCAAACTGATTCGGTTTTATTCTTTCTGAAAACAAAGTTATGAGTGATTAAGAATACAGAAAAAAAACTAAATATAGAAAAGCCCCTTTGATGCCAGCTCAGGGTTTTTATATAGAGAATAATCTAATCTGCACTATTGCTGTCAACAGTGACATTTAAAGTAATAAAGCACAACGAATTAATGAAAATAGTCTTACAGGCAGAGCTGCGTAGTAACTAGTTACATTTACTTGGGTAACTTTTGAAAATATGTACTTTTAGCAGCAATTTTACTTTTACAAATTATACAGTATTTTTACTCCTACTTGAGAAAATTTCTGGATTTTCTTCCCACTGAATGAAAAACAAACATGTTTTAACCAAAACTCAGACTCACACCTGCAGTTCCTGTTAAAAGTTTGACATTTTTTATTTAAAAAAATATTTTATTTGTATAGCACATTTCAGCAGCAAGGCATTTCAAAGTGCTTTACATCATAAACAAAGTCATGCAACATAGAATAATCAAAACATTAGACAGCCATCAAAGTAATAATTTGTTATCCATTTATCTAAATGTTTTACTTTATTATGAGAGAAACTGATTTGGAAACATTTTGCTTGAATTTGTTATATGAATTATTGTCTTTTTGGTCCTTAAAAATGTCTACTTAACTTTCCATCTCATGTAATTTTTAAATATTACATGATTGATAATTTGATCAGTTACTTAGGACTTGAGTAGATCTTTTACCAAATACTTTTCCACTCAAGTAATTTTACTGTTAGTAAATACTGAAATAGTTCAACTCTAATATTTCTGGATACTCTGCCTCTGTTTACAGGTTTTTGGGGAGAAATTAAATCCAATACTGCACCTGTTGAGATTTCCACTAAGCTGCTTTATCCAGCAGAGGGCGCCACAGGGCTCGTTTCATGGAGGCCAGATCTCTAAAATATGTGCAAAGTTAATAAAGAACCAGCACAATTACTGGATTATGTTGTGTATGACCCTTAAACTTTAGTTTGTTGGGCAGGAGAGACATTTAAGAGTCAACTACTCTTGAAACAGCGCATTTAGTAAAGCTTAAGGGGAAAAAAATAAAAAATAAAAAATATTACATAACTAACACTTAGCACTTAATACTCAGGGGAGATTTAACCTGAATTATCAGGAAGGATTTGATCCAGTTTGAGTCGCCATTAACCACTAGAATTAAAAAAGAACCTGGTAACAGTCCATATACCCCAGACCACATGAGTATCAGTGTTATTTGTACTGAAGAGGATTTACGTCATGTCTATGGAATAAATGTTTTGTGTGTTTTGAGCGTCACCTAGTGGCAGTGTTGAGCACTGCACATGCCAACAGCATTACACAACAGTTATGTAATTTCAATTTAAACCAGCCTGTGTTTCAGCGCTCAGAAATAAAACGCATAAAAATGTACAAATTAACTAGGATGCATTAGTTTCTTCTAAATGTGATTATTAATGTAGCACCATCTTAAACACGTTTTCACCAATTTCAGAGTTTTAAAGCCACGTTTTCTAATAGAGCAACTGAAATACCAGTGCAACCAGATCATGGTTTTCATTCATTAGTGATTTATTTAATATTTAGATAATTCAAATCATACTAAAGTGAAACAGAATGAGTCTCGACACAGTGGAGCAGCTGAACTGGCCTTCAGGGCCCGCTGTGTGTTTGGGTTACAAAATGTGCAGTTACAAAAAGTCGGAGGAGCAAATAACAGCATGAAGCCAACCGGCAGCCGAAGGGACGCCACAGTCTGTGCAAAACCCTCAGCCAGCTCAATGTGCTACGAAGCTAGCTAGTGAATAAAAATCACCATTTAAAATAAACTAAGATAAGCCTGGTGGGGACAAAAAGCCTGGTGGCCCGCCAGGCTGGTGAAACACTGGAGAAAACCTGACTTCTGTCTACATCACTAGATCCAAACAGGAACAGTTTCTTCCGGACAGAGCCAACCAGAAGCATGAGGCTGCAGGCGGCTCCTAGGATCTCTGGGACACTCAAACCCCTCCACCACCAGGGGGCAGCAGCCCCCGGAGGGGACATGAAACCAGAAACAGTTTAACTGATCTGGGACAGGCCTGAAGGTGGCGCTCCGGTGTTAGAACAGTGATGGTAGAGGAAAACCTGACAATAGAAACTGGTGGAAAATGGCTGTCTTCAGCTTGGTTTCAGGTTCATTACAGACTTATTAAAAAGTTTTTACAGTTGGGGTCAAACAAGACAATAGAACAAAGCAAAAACACTTTGATCACAAAGAAATTAAATGCATAACCAGTCTATACAAATGATTGTATTGTACGAACCGTTTTCTCTTCAGCAGCTCCCCTGGTCTGGCGTTCTGATTGGCTGGTTCCTTCCTGGAGGAGGGCACCAGCTGCCATGATGCCGCCACCACAGAGCCGTTCTCCCTCTCCTGTTGTTAACTCTTCACTCCACGAATGTAGACAGTTCTCCTGACCAGCTGTCCTGTTGTCTCTGCTCCGTCTTCTCGGCAGTTGTTTCAGATGGCTGCTGGTTCTGAGCCCGGTTCTGGTTCTGCTGGAGGTTTCTTCCTGTTAGAGGAGAGTTCTTCCTCTCCACTGTGGCTACATGCATGCTCCGTATGAGGAATTGATGTAAAGATGACGACTCAACACAAGTGTGTAGCTGTGGCCCCCTGCTGGTCAGGAGGAGTGAATGCTGTAAGTAACGACTTCATGCAGTCTGCTGGGTTTCCTGTGGTCCTGTGGGTTTGTCTGAAGGACTTTTCCCCCCTACGAGTCGTTTGTCTAATCAGTTTGTCATCTCACACACACCCCTTTTACCCCGACGCGCCTTTGCGCCCACAACCCTTTTAGAATAATTTCCACATTTGATCACAGACCAGAGAATCCCAGATTTGTTATGGCTGTTGTACCCAAGACCCATCTTTTATGTAGATTACCAGATCTTCCTGCGTCGACTGTGGAATGGATCAACTGCTTTGTTGTATCTATAACCAGTTTTCTTTGAAATCCTCCAATGACTTCAAAGTCTTGAGGCTTGTCTCCAGGAAGTAGCAAACCACATTTCCCACTGTTGGGTTCAGAGTTCAGTGCCATAGTGGCCTTCTTGATGTCAACAGAAACTTGTTTGGCTTCCAGATCTTCTTGCTCAGACGTTATTGTCCAATTAAATTCCGATCCATTGTCAGAATAGACAAACTGAGGATGCACATGGTGGCAATGGAGAGGAAAAACTTCCCTTTCACAGGAATGCATACAAAAAATAAAGGCATGTATATTGAAGTGTAAAAAACTTCATTTTCTACCCAAAAACATTTAGTATTCATCAAAAAGACAAATATCTTATGCAGCTATATTAAATGGCAACATAGCCACATTGAATTATCACCAATAATGTGTAGGTACGGTATCAAGGATAATTGTAGTGATATTTACTTGACTTATCTCAATGACTTCCTGCAGCCTCTATTCGCCAATACCTTGGCAGCCATCTTTCTTTTAAGGCAACACCGATTTTTAACCATGAATTTCAGATTCCAACATGCTAACAACACCTAAACCTCCACAGGTCAATATGACCACAACAAAGACAGAAGGATTTTAAACAGCAGAATCCTTCCCAGCAGAGAATCAAACCAAACCAGTATCAGGCCTGGTACTGTGGTGCCACAGTACCAGGCCTGGTACTGTGGCACCTGGTTAGCTGGTGCTAACGCTTCAACAGCGTTAGCACCAGCAGCTAGCATCAAACCCGCCTCAGCGCCTACCCTGAGATGTCTTCTGGACCCGCCATCGAACAGTTGCTTGACTTAACAAACCTTTGAAGGGTCGGGCGGATCCCCCGGGCAGCTTGAAGCGATCCTCAGCCTTGGTATATTTCAGGGACGCCATCAGCCCAACAAACCGCCTGAGAGGCTCAGGTTCGGCTCACTCTTCATCTGCTGCTTTGTTCAGACACAGAAATGGCTGCAATACCTTAATGAGGAACAACACAAATAACCCAGAGTAAGGAGTCCAGAGAATAACTTACCGAGTAACAAGGCAGCTCTTCCCAACATGGCGCTCCCGCGGCCTCCTCGGATCTCAGCAGGTGAGTTAAGGCTCTAATTTATCGGGGACCTCAGACCATTCCAGGTGGATTCCTAAAAGTTTTGAGTTATTCAGTCTGGGCATCAAGAACGACGCGGCGTCATAGGAGACCAGAAAGATAGTTTTAAAAACACAGTTCATGAATCTCCGGCCGCCGGGAGACGTTGGTTCACACGAGCCGCGCCGTTTTTGTCTTTCAATTAACGCGCCGTTTTTATATCCAGCATGGCGCATGCGCCTCACGCTCATAAACGACAAATATGGCGCTCTTCGACAGGGTTGCCAGATCTGACAATTTCCAGTAAAACCTGGCCAACTGCAAAAACCAGTGCGCATCTCAAACCGTAATAAAGCTAGTGGAAACAGCACTGTGTTTATCCTCAACATAGTTTTAGAATAATAATTTAGGAAAACAGTGACATTTATATATATATATATATAGAGAGAGAGCTGGCATCCTGCATTGGTGGTAGTGACAACCTTTTCAGAATGTCAGTGTCCTTCTAGGCCGCTAACAGCCATCATTTGATCCAGGTACGTTGAACCAGGGAGAGACTAAAACATGCAGGATGTCCCCTCACAGAAACAGTCTAATTTAATATTTCACATATACATAACTTATACTGCTGCTCCAGTCCTCCACTCCTAAATAACTTATGAAATATTTGTGTCATTAACTTATTAAAACTCTCCATTCATTCAGAACAATAAAGTTGAGTCTAGTCACAGATGTTTTCACTTTTTAGTTTTAAATCAAGATTAGTTGTTTTCTCATAAAGCAACAGGACATGAAATGACAACAGTCCAACCAGATCATCTTTATTATTCATTTTTTGCTTCATTGTACATTTAGAAAATTCAAATCACACAAACCTTTTCTGTCCGGATAGTAAATTTATTTATTTTTAATGATGGACAAAATTAAACCAAATTCTGCAAGCTGTTGATTGACAGGACAGTTTTACATTTTGTCACCTTACTGGCAGGAATGTTAAATCTTTATTTTTAATTATATTTTTTCGGTGGTATGAAAATACAAGGAACTTAAAATATATTTTAAAATAGAAACAAGATGCAAAGTTTGAACTTATTGCTACTTTTCCAAACAGGCTGAAATGTAGAATGGACACAGATACAAACATTTAATTTAATGTTTAATTTACTTCTTTACAAAGGCCTTAATGGTCCAACTTACCATTCAGGCTTTTTACCTTTTCGAATTTGAGCAAAAAAATTATAATTTTGTTTTCCCATTAACATTTATTCTGGTTTTGTCTTTTTTTTGTCCTTATTAAATATCTCATAAAACAAAATTGAACAAACAAAAACCTTAGCTGCTTGTGAGAAATGGTACCCAAAACAACCTGAAATCGTATTTCCAAAACCTTGCTGATGCCACAGCCTATTAAGTAGTTTCAAGCCAAGACTTTGACTAGGCCAATCCAGAACCCTCCATCTGGTGGATTTCAGATATAAATGATATGTCTTTACTCAGGTTCTGTTAAATATTAAAATCTGTGGCAATAAAAACAAAACCTATATCCTGTATTACACTTTTTTACTTAATCATATTTTTTTGCCAGATTTTTTCCATTAATTTCAGAAATATTTTGGATATTTCTTTAGTAAACACGGGATAAAAAATAGATCTTTTCCTCCACATTTGTGTTGACAGCCACATTAATATTGCCGATTTATGTAAATACATACATTTTATTCCTGAAAACCACTTTATGTTGCTGAGCACTGCACAAATAAAGTTAGATTGATTGATCCGATTATTCATTGCAAACATTTATTACATTTTGTAATGATGCAAACAACAGCAGGTCCCATTCATGTTGGAACATCTCATTACTTATTCATGAGGGATGAAAGAGACACAAAGGGACAGGGACAGATTAAAGTATATTATGCACATTTCCATTGTTTCCTTAAAAAAACAAAAACATGACAATCATCTCTAGTTGGTATTTTGGCATCGTGTTCCCTCGTACAGAGTTAATAATAATTCTTAAAAATAATCAAAAGAACAAGGCATGCATAATAGTTCCTGTTAATGCACATATTTCAAAGGTTACCACTCAGAAATAGAAAATCCATGTACGATGTTTGTGTACATTTCATATATTTATATTTAATATGGTCCCTTTGTCGGAGGTGTCCTAGGCCTGTCTACCCGTCTCCGCTGTTTTCACCAAATTCATCCTGTCCAAACGTCTCACTTGTTTCTAATGTTGCCTAATTTTAACCAGCGTCTTTTTATTCCTCCTCATCTCTTTGTGGCGTGTTACGGTCAGCCGATTTGATTCCTTTAAATATCTATCTTTGCATCAGCTGAACATTGTGATATCTACATAATTTTATCAAAGAGTTATAGCCAGTATCATATTCTATTTTAAAACAAAAACAAAAAGAAGTTGGCTCCATTTTAAAAAGGGAGCCCGCTCAGAGGCTGGACAGAAAGAGATATGGATCTAATTTATGATACACTAAGATAAACGCACTGCTCCATTCAAATACACGGGAAAACAGCCAAATGTGTGATGGTGAGGGAAATTTTTAAATTTACTCAAACCATGTTAAAGAAAGCAACAAAAAGAAAACACTGATTAAATACAACGTGGAATGAATTTACCTGTTAAAAAAGTGTACTGCTGTGTGGCCGTCTCTGAGTTTGGGGGAAGGAAGTTTATTTAGCAACAGAATCAAACCGATTTAAACTTCTGAGTCTATCGGAAGAGGAGGACAGCAAACGACAGACATGGTGTAGAAAAGATTCAACCATTTCAGCGTGAACCCCTCTCTCTCTCTCTCGGAAAAAATAAAATAAAATAAAGAGATGATGATGAAAGTGAGTGTGTGTGAACCAAATGTTCGACCAATAAAAGTCTATTGGGGTCGAGTCGTACTGGTTTCTCTGGAGGCGAAGGCAGACTTGATTAACCGAACGGGGCAGAGGATGATGATGGCGGGCGTCTGGATCGGCTGGTTTTGGCGCCCCTCGCCGATGGTGCAGTGGGAGGCGGGCCTGGTTTAGTCGATGTACTGGGACAGCCAGCGGAAGCCCTCGCCGTAGCCCTGCCTCTTCAACACGCTGCACATGAAAACCTCCAGCGGTCTCGTGTTCAGCTCCTTCATGGGAACGTTGCCCTGGAGACCCAAAGGTCAAAACAGGTCAGTTTTTATCCAATAGATCACCGGTAAGCAGGAGAGGATGGAGAGCTAAACATTAGGAATCAATTACTAATCTATTGATTATCCTGATAAATTTAAAATATTGACGAAATAGACATATTCATACATTAGAAATACCCACTATAAAAAAATACTCGTTTATTTTGTTTTAATAAGGGTGTACAGATTTATTGGAGCCGATTTCCTTCATTATTGATCGGCTGATAACCGATGTGAAGCCGATCTTTTCTACCTCAGCAAAGGTCAGAAGGTCAGACTGACGGACCGGCTCAGGTCTGCATATTTGCAGTAAACCACCGTCGCCCCACTGTGACCAACTCAGACACCTTATTTCTACATTTAGCAATATTTCAGACCAAAACAATACAAATCCATATCGGTCAAAATGGAATCAGCAGGTCAGAATTTTTAAAGATCGATGATTGTCCAGAAAACTGCAGTCAGTACACCTCTAGCTTTAAATAAAACATTTTATTCCCTAGAGCGAAACAACAGCTTTCCTTAATGATGTCATCAACAGGGCTGATCTGTTGATTAGTTTTGGATTAATCAATTAATCATTGGCAACCAAAAGGTGCCTAATAGTTTTTGTTTTGTTTTTTTTACATAATTTGAACCAAGTTAAAACTTTGCTAAATGAGTTCAAACACATTTCCATTAAACCCCAAATCATTTTCTTGGCTGATTATTGAGTCAAATTATTATAGTTCTGATTCCTGTTTTATTTTTCTGTGGGTGAATTTTAATGTTTTTATATCATCAGACAAATGAATCATCAGGTAGAAAATTGTCTCACAGCCACACAGCGGCGTTAGTTACACTTTCTGCAGATTTGGTTTAATTACTATTCTAAATAGTCACACAACAGGACAAGACTTTATTTTTTTTAACAGTTGACTTTCATTGTGTCCTTTTTGTTTGATGTTAATTCTTCAAAATCAATGATTTATAAAATCATTGATTTTATAAATGATTTCATATCAGAATATGAAATCATTTATAAAATCATTCTTTCAATCATCAATTCATCGTGATTAATCCAATTAATAATTAAAATACTGTTTTATTTTGGTTTTCTTTGCATCCTACACTGAACACAAACTGATCTTTGTACTTTTAAAGTTAATTTGGCCTCAAAATCTTTTTTTATTATTTGTTTCTGTCACCATAAGCAGATCGTTTGCTCCGTTTCCTCACCTTGCCTGTCGTCTGTCCGTACAATCCAAAACATTCGCGCAGCTTCTCCTCGCTCACAGCTTCATGCCTGTCAATTTTGTTGCCAAGGATTAAGATAGGCACATTTCCAATGGTCTCGTCTGTCATTAACGCCTAGAAAAGTGGAAAAAAAGAGCTATAATTATAGATCATCACTGAAACAGTAAATGTGAGATTCAATCCCAATCCCAGCAAAAAGCATCCTACATATTTAATCTGTACAATCTAGTAGAAATCCAACAGTGTTTTTACTAATGTTTCTTATTTTTTGTAAGTATGTTGTTAAAGTATTTTATAGATGTATATCACCTTTATCCAGATTCTGTCCCAGTTTTTGACTACATAATTCAAAGGTAAACCACAGAAAGTGAAAGCTCAGAAGTTTGATGATATATAAAACTTATTGCTATTGGTGATGCAGACTCTGTATTTACATATGCAGAATCAAACACCTTGACTGACAAACAGCTCAGAAATGGCAGAAAGCTGAATGTTTTCATTCCCAGATTAAACTTTCTATCTGTGCTGGACAAAGACTTTGTGTCACATGTGCAGATATTTTCCCAAACCGAAATGAGAAACCTGAAAAATTCACCTTTCTGTCACAAACTATTCCACCACTAAAAGCAGCCGACACTCACATCAAGTTCTGCTTTAGATTCGCTCATCCTCTGAAGGTCTGCACAGTCCACGATGAAGACGATCCCGTTAATGGCAGGGAGGTAGGTTTTCCACACTCTCCGGGCTGCAGAGGCAAAAAATAACCAACTTGTCAAGTAAACTGAAGATGAAACTAAAGAAAATCTCAATGTATTTACAGACCCGCTGCATGTTATAGTTTACAAAAGGAAACTTTGATCATGTGCTCAACGCTAGAGTCTGCAGCACATCAACATGTTAATTCTGTCATAGTCAAGCTAGCATAACTGAGCTACTTCCATCTGACTCACTATTTTTCCCTGACTGAAACTTTTTCCTGCCCTTGTTATCTTGTTGCCGTTAGTAGCGAAGCACTGCGTCCATTTTTCTTTTGTATATCTGACATACATTTAAGATTTAGCGTGTTATGTTGACAATTTGACAGCTAAAACCCATGTTAGTCGTCGTTAGCGAGGAGCTTTTCGCCCTCCAGCAGGAAGCTGTGGACAGGATCTTGTGCATGTGATGTCATGTTGCAACAGGTCTGTGTGTGTATGTATATACATGAAAAAAATGAATTACACACCTTGTGCGTGGCCTCCAAGGTCAAAAGTGGTGAACGTCATGCCAGCAATCGTCAGCTCCTCTGATGCTGGGGAGAGAAACCAAAAACCCAGATTTACAAACTGCTGCATGATGTTTCTAAGTTACTGGATGTGTTAGAATGTGTAAACAACTCACTCGGGTGTAAAGTTGGCACATGCTGTCCCAGTCTGTCATCTTTGAGCATGTGCAGTAGCGTCGTTTTGCCAGCATTGTCCAGGCCAAGAAATACTAACTTGCCCGATTTCTTGTACAGTCCTAAAATTAGGAGCAAACTTAGATTTCCAAGTCGCAACAAATCTTAAAACTAAACAAAAAAACTTTGTCTTTTACATCTTGAAATCTCAAAGGGTTAAAAAGGCCTAGAAAGAAACCAAGAAATTACAATGGATCAACATAAATGAATAAAAGTATTTCAAATAAGCAGCTAAGAAAACTAACCAAACATTTTGGTAAAAATACATTTCTTTTCATATTAAATAGAAATATTTCTGATGCTTGCTACAAAACGAACAAAGTTTCTGTTCTTTGTTGCTTTTGTTTGAATTGTTTAAAGGACAAAGAGCTAAAAGCAAACAACAATATCAGGTCAAGTTCTTTATTATCTGTTATGTATCTATGGAAACAAATACGCAATGCTACAAATAAAACAAAAGTTGAATGAAACTCATTTTATAAAGAAACCAGGTCCAGCGCCGGTCTGCTGTCTGAATGAGCTGATAGTTTTAGAACGAGTCGCTAAGAACTGAGAAAAGAACAAAGTGGGCAAAACGCATGATGTGAAGCTCTTTCTGTTGTCTGGTTGGCAAAATGTGCACCACAAACAATCATGCTAATGGGTTTGTTGCTTCACATTTTCCTCCACTGCTGTGAGTGAAGTTTATGAAACTCTGCTGTGCTTCTGGACTTGATGTGAGAAAAGTCACATTTCTCTAAACTGAGCTGAATAAACTGGATGAAAGGTCCAGACTGAAGCCACTCCTCACTCAGCTGAGTCAGCACAGCGAAACTTGGAGGATTTATAAGATTTGAGGCTGAGTCAGCGCCGCTGAACGTCATCGTTACTCACAGCGCTCTGAGCAAACCTGTCAAACTGGGAGAACTGGAACAATCGCTGCATGTCACTCTGACTGAAACTGGAGCAGCGCACTGGGGAGAAGACCTACTGGTACACTTCAGCAGAGCTAACGCTAGCGTCAGTCTAGAGTCTAGTCCAAACCTCAAGCAGATGGGGAGGGACTTGTGTTTCAAAATAATATTTCCTTTGTTTGCTTAAAGAGATTAAGATTACAGAAGAGAGAAAGGGCCACCGGAAAAAAATAATCTGACTTTAGTCTCAGAATTTCTCAATATTAAAGTCAGAAAGTTGAAAAAAAAAAAACGAAGACTCAGAATTTTTTGGAAAAACATCAGAATTCTGAGATGAAGGATATAAATCATATCTGTTATTGTTTTTCAGTGGCTCTAATCGTATTAACTTCCTGGACAGACAGGTTGACAGTCTTCCGTTCGATGTTGAGGTCAAAATGTCTAAATCTGAGCAGACTCTAAACCGATTCCCAGGAACCGGTTAGGAGTTCCTGGGAATCGGAACGCTGAATATTTCAAATATCAAATTAAATCAAAGCAGTTGTCATTTCTGAAGCTCTTTGTTTTGGTTACAGAAGCAAAACTTGCAATAATGTTGGTCATTTTTAAGCCAAAGATATGAGCTGTTATAAATATTTAACCCAACACTGTTTTTTCTGCCAGGTGTAAATTTCAGCTATTAGGGAAAAAATGAAATAAATTCAGCATTTGCTGAAAAGGTTTTGGCAAACAAACAAATATCTTTCATTTATAATTCTCTTTTGCTGCATTAAATGTGCATTAGCATATTAATTATTAGCATAGCATCCCTGACTACAGGCTGTTTAGAGAATTAATTAATACTCATTGCCGTCCCAGCAATTCACTGTACAGCGACACTGAAAAGGCAACAGCAGCTTCACCAGAACCTTGACTCAAACTTCCAGCTCTGTACTGTGTAGTTAGGCAACAATTTCCTTTTTATTCTTGGCTTTCTCTTGGTATAGAAAGCTGTGATTGTATCTCCAGGACTTTAGCACTTACCTAAAAACTGTAGTACGCTATTGAAACCGCTATAAATCCAATCGAATAGGAATGACATATCCGGAGCTGTTTAATTCTGCAAGACAAAACGAAAGAAAGAAGAAGTCATTAATGGAAAAACTAAAATAAGGAAACACAAAATGTTTAGTTTGTGTGAACTTAGCTCCTTCAATTAACTCATCCAAAACACAAAATAAATACAGGAAGATTTCAGCACTTCAGCTGTTCTGGTAACAACCTGCTGAAGATGCAAACAATGTGTATGTTTTACAGAAATTAGCTATAAATGGGATTACAATTAAAAAGCAAAGGCAGAAATAAGTATACCTTTAATTTAATAAAATCTAATATAATCTAATAATAATAATACAATTTTATTTTTTGGAGACAAATCACGAGAAAGAAAGTTTTCTTTAATAAAAATCTGTTGCAGCAACATTAATTAGAACAATGAAACGTTTCTTCAACTAATGATGAACTTTTGTTAAAATCAGAGCAACTTTTCTGGAGCAGGAACACAATCTGGAAAAACCTCCAAACTAAGGACAGTTTTATAAATCACTATAACTGTAAAGTCAAGAGCTCATTATGATTCATTTATAGTTTCTTATCACCTTATCCTACTTTTTACAAACTTGTAACTCATTTTGTCTGTGATTAAATAACAGAGGAGGCAGAGTAACCAAAAACTATACTCGAGTAAAAGTAGAAATACTCCAACATAATTTTACTCAAGTCGAAGTAAAAAGTATCCAGTCAGGAAGAGTAAAAAAAACTATTTGGTGAAAAGTTTATTCAAGGACTGAGTAACTAATCAAATCATTTAATATTTAAAAATTCAAGGTTTCCCCCAGAAAACTTGCTCAGCCCGGCGGTTGGGACGGGAGGAAAAGTAAAAATATAACTGGGTAATTATATGTTACAGGAAAACAGCGTCAGTGAACCGATATCTAAACCCAGAACTAATCAAACAATACAATTAAAATAAATATCAATTCTTTGTACTTCTGTTTAGTGGAAATGAAGTCAGCGGCTCCATCAGGCCCCATAATATTTTAATGCAGATATATGAATGTAACATTTGTTTATCAATGCTGCTAAATTTGATTCAATGGTTTCAGCACACATAGATGAAAAGATTTTAAACTGTTTAACATTATATTTAATTTTAAGGAGCTGGAAAGTTTACATTGTAAAAGTTCAAAGACCAATCTTCTTAATTAGATTGTTTTGTTACCATAGCAACAATCTGATGCTATGGGTTTAATCTTTGAGTCTGAGCTGCAAATATAACTGATTGTTTTTATGTTGGCCAGTTAATCTACTTTAATCTCCCAGATTAAATCCAACAGAAGCTGCTAGAGGTTCTGATGGTTTAGCAGCAAGAGGGGCCCCTCGGTCAGATTCCGCCCCAGGCCTCATGCAGCCTTGGACCGGCCCTGCAGGATGAGCAACAAACGGAGATTTAATTCAATGCTGCTAATGTGGCTTTAGCAGCCCAAACATTTCTGTCTGTTGAGATTTTAATAAGAGCCACAGAATCTGTTCTGGTTGCTGGAGTTTCTGGGACGAGTTCCTCAGATCTCTGCGGACATTAACTCTGGCTGACGAAGTGGACAAAGCATCTGATATGGTTTGATTCTTTGTGTTACCGGAAAAACAGAAATAACAATAAAATAATATGAAACCAGTGTGAAGCTCCTCACCAACCAGCTGAACCTGCATGATGAGGTTAGCGCTGGTTCGTTAACCAGCGCTAACCTCATCTGCTTTTAATGCACCAACTATCAACTTATCTTTTAGGAATAAATCTGCTCTGCCAATGAAACGCTCAAAGCAACAGAGACCCTTGCAAAGACAAAATAATAACAAAAAAGCCTTTTTTTAAAATTATTAATTTCCAAAAACCAAAAACAAGCTACGCTCAGCCTGGTGTGCAGGGGGCTAGTAAAGCCTGGAAGGTCGCCAGGCTTATAATGCACTGGGGGAAACCCTGAGATTACATCATCAGACAGACCAAAATATACATATAACAAAAACATTTATAAAATCAGGCAAAATAAAATGTTTCTAAATCAGTTTCTTTCAATAAAACCTCTGAAACTGCAGGTGTGAGTCTGAGTCTGGTGGATTTTTGGTTAAAACATGTTTGTTATTCATTCAGTGGAAAGAAAAAATGAACATTTTACTCAAGAGTAGAGATACTTTATAATAAACGTACTCAAATAAAAGTAAAACGTAGTTAAAATACTCTTTAAAAGTACATTTAAAAGAAATTATGTAAATGTAACCAAGTAAATGTAACTAGTTACCAAATACCATAAGTCAAAGGAGTTATAAAATTAAAAGTTTCCTCGTTAAGTATTGCTCACTGCTGATTTCCAACCCCATCATCATCATAGTGACTGATCCTGCAGCATATAGTGCGGTAAGCCAGCGCTCACCTCCAGGCTTAATTACGCAACGTTCAAACAACTCCAGGGCTAAAGTGTAAGGTAGACAAAGGTCAAGATCAGACAAATACAATAACAAAAAAAAAAAAAACAGTTAAAACGTCAGACCAGCTGAAGTCAGACATGTAAGTGGCCTGATGCACCAGAGAGGGAAACTAACTAAAGTTGAGATATTTCTTAAAGCTACAGGAAAGTTGAATTAAAGTCTCTGGAGTTAAGAGCATTGAACTGAGGCTTCACTCAGAGTATAAATCTAATCTGCTAACCAGACATTTTATCTATGTGCTGCTTACGTTTTACTCGAGCTGAATGTGTCACAGGTCTGAGGCTCTGAACTAATTGTTCTGTTTCTATTTTCTGTGAACTTTGATAAAGTCGAACTATTCGCTAATATAAACAATGATCTGATTAATGTGATTAATATCCACTGACAATTATTTCTGGATTTCCAATTTCCTCATTAATTTCCAATTTCAGACAGCCTATGTAAATTAAAATAAATGGAATGAGAAATCCGTACTTTAAAGATAATTGGTTCAATTCATCTGACCTTTTGACCCCAGTTATTACAACCAGTATCACCTGATGCTGATGCACACATGCTATTTCTTTATGGAAAGGATAAAGATACAACAGTTTTCATTTTAGTCTAAATGTAAATCAAACAAATATCAAAAACCTTGATTAGATTAAGAAAAGCAGGAGTTAGGATGTAACTCCTAATAATAACATCATTATCACCAGTGAATACAAATATATTTTCACAGTTTACATTTCCAAATTAAACAGATTTTAAATACTTTTAAGGGACTCAATCGGTGTTTGTTTACTATTATAACAAAGTATGAAGGCCAGTGTAATATCAAAAATGTTATATTATTACAAATATTTTTACAATGCCATCCTACCAAAAAATACAACTTCTAAGTGTGTTTGTATTACACACTCCTACATTTAATGAACATGCGTAATAAAGTTATATTTCTGCCCTAACTTTACACAACAATGTTAATGTTAGCTAAGTCTATTTAAATGTACACACACGTAAGAGTCTCAGCAAACAAAATAAAAACGGGATAGTGTGAAACCTCCTGTGGGCTGTCACACTTCAAAAGGTTTCATAATATTAAAATGAGAAGAAGCGACATTTTAGGATACTTGAGATCGGACATATATCATATTTTAAAAAGCTTACAATGTCATAGCTCTTGTTTAATTTAAAATGATGGGCAACAAATATTTTAGATCAACATCAGTTAACAACCTGAAAACAAGCTACGTGTCATATTCAGTAGGCGACGTCGCTCCGAGTAGCTACTAGCGGCGCTAGCTAATTAGCAGTTAGCTAGACAAATAGTTATCTGATTGCCTAAACGCAGCAGGATTTGTGGTAACAATTGTGTTTCTCGATGTAATATTACTAAAAACTGCTACTATGCTAAGAATAATATATGTGTAGTTCATATCCTGTTTAAAAAAGCTCAATCGAAGCAAAAAAGGAATGCTAATGTAGCATCGCTAGCTACCGGGGAAACAAGCTAAAAAAGCCGACTGCTCACCTCCGTTTTTGTTGTGAAATATGATCAAAAAACTTACCGGTTGGTTAGATGTAGATTTATTTATAAAGTGCCTAGGCTCTAACAGTCATGTAAATTAATCTGTCGGTCAAAGGGAACAGGGAGAGCGGCTGCCAGGTCTTCTTCAGCCCTTTCGTATTTTGTTACTGAGCCACGACACTGCAATGGCTGTCCTGCTACTCCCCAGCCGCTTCCTGCTGGTGTCTCACCGTCAGCCTTCCGGCAGGAGAGCTGAAGTAAACCACCACCCGAACGTTCCGATATTCAATTCTACAAATTTACACTTAATGCATTTTTTTAATGCATCGGTATGTTTAGTTTAGTTTAGTTTAGTTTAGTTTAGTTTAGTTTAGTTTAGTTTAGTTTAGCCACCAGTACAGTGTTATTGTTTTTAAAGTTAAGCTTGTATTTAAACAATAAGGAAAACGTTTTGTATTTAAAAAGCTTAATCAATATCTATGGTGGGTAACATCTATACAATTTTAATGATTTTCATTACATTGAAATAAAGAAAGCACAGAAAGGAACAAGAAAAGATAAAATTAATTAATTATAATAATTAAAATACAAATAAAATAAAACAAACAAATAAAAAACGGAAATTATAACTAAATAAAACAACTTGAATTAATAACATAAATAAATAAAAAACAAATACAATAAATATTTTTATTTAAACAAATAAAAAAAAAACTAAAGGTATGGAAAATACAAAATTCTTAATCCCTTATTCTGCTGTTTCTATGAGGTGAGGACTACATCAAACATCTGGTGAAACAGTAAAAAATGTGCAGAAAAACAAACCAAACACTTTTGAGAAAGAAGCAGGTGAAAAAAAAAGAGAACTTATTAATAGAAAGCAATATTTCTGTTTTAATAATTAATATTATCACTTCTGGAGATCACCACAAAAGAGGAACAATCTATTATTGCAGGTGAGAAAATATATTCAGTATAGAAATTACTTATAATTCTTTGCATTTCTTTAGATTAATAACAAAATGATGAATATACAGCTTCTTGCTCTGATTCTTTTGTCTCATATTTTATTTTGCTGCCAAAAAAGAAAAATAATTGAGTGGTATTTTAATAGATTAATACAATAATATATGTGTTACTGAACAAAACAAGAAACTAAAACAATAGCAAATAATTTTTAAGTTGTTGAATTGTCTACCAACTCTTACTTTTTAAAGTCACCGATGCGAAATGAAGACAAATTGTTGGAAAGACACTCAGATTTGGGAAATCCAAAATAGGTTCTATAATTCTGACGTTTACAGTTGACTGAAATGGATTTAAGTTTCTTTTGTCAATAACACCAAAAGCAAAGACCTGATGTTCCCACAACCCCTTGAGAAATCTTTGCATTGAGGTGGCCCTCCAATTGATTTTAATAAAAATATCTGGCACTAACTTGTGTTGTTTTATTTTGATAATTCTGGTTATGTTTTTCACTGTTTCCCTGGTTTTCCACACCCATTATAAACTTTGCCTCTTCAAGAATCACTCATGCAACAGGAGGAATTTCTAATTTTCCCTTTATTTGTGCAGCAGAGATGGCAGATCCAACACATTGTTTGCCTCAGTTAGCAGCACAGAACATGCACAGAAAGCAATGCCTTTCTCTTTTGTTGTGGTGTTTTCACTCTTTTGCATTTCATTTCTTGTCTGACACATTTGGTTGTTATTCAAATGTGTTTTTAATAGATATTATGCAATTGATGCAACCTTTTGCACTGTATCTACATGTCTGTTGAAAAGTGGTTGATGCATTGTTGTATATTTACTTTATTTAATAACAGTTTATAATTAATTGAAAAATAACAATTATATTATTTTATTTGTAACATTTGGTTAATTACTATTATTTTTAAAGATTACTTATAGCTCTTAAACATCTATGAAATGCATCACTTCTTGGAAAAAAATTAAAATAAACATTCTTGAAAACTGCTTTATAATAAAAGTGTCTTCAGTCAGAGGCCTCTTCAGATGCACTGTAACACAGACAGCTACAGGACATCCTTCCTGCTCACAGTCATCGAGTTTCATCCATCCATCCACTTTCTGTACGCCCTTGACCCTAGCAGGGTCATGAGGGGTGCTGCTGCCTCTCCAGCTAACGTTTCGGTGAAAGGCAGGGTCACTTGGACAGGTCGCCAGGCTGTCACAGAGACAGACAGGACAAACAACCATGCACAGACAGAAGGAGAATTTAGAGAGACCAATTAACATGTTTTTGACTGTGGGAGGAAGTGGGAGTACCCAGCGAGAACCCACCATGCACAGGGAGAACATGCAAACTCCATGAAGAAAGACCCCGGGTTTTCCACATGTTTTCCACTGTACACATGTACTATGAGATCAAAGCCAGCTCCAAAACAATGCAAGAAATATATATAAATATGGTGGTATTTACAGTATTAAATCAGTTTACTTAATGTATTCAGTCATACACACATGACCACCATATAATTGGTGCATGTGAGAGTTCAGGGTGTAAACTGTTTTTGAGTCTTTATATATGAAGGTTATGAAGCTGGTCTGAGGTTTTGGATGGGGAGAATGTGTTGATGTAGTGAAATCTCAGTCCGTTTTGTTTCTGGTACTCTGAAAAAATCCTGTGCACAGGAGGAAATGCCACGTGTACATACTGCGCATGCCCAACCATTTTTTACGTTGATCCTGCTGGGTGATCCCAACTTCCGGTGAAAGGGGAGAAGATTTACTCTGAGCAGGCCCGTCGTTGACCAACCTGTGGGTTGTCGAACCGGGTCTTGGGGTACTAATCATGGTTTAGTGACAGTGAAACGATCGCCCAATCAGCACCTTTAAGTCAGCAGATTATTTCCGCCTCGGATTTCGCTCCTTACTGTGAGCTTTCGCCGTCAGAGCCACAGGGTTGAGCGTTTACCCCGCGACGGTCAGAGCTAGCCAGCTAGCTTTCAGAGCAGTCACCCGAGAACCTCCACATTAGATTCTGGTGTCTGTGTCAACATGTCAACCGCCGGGTTCAACTCCCAGAACGGGACCGGGACGGGACAGACGTACACGAACGGTGAGTAACTTTTTAACGTGTGTGAAGGCGGTTCGTTTCGCTGTAGCATGTGAGCTAACGCTGTTAGCCGCAGTCAGGAGACTGAGGTTACCCGTTAGCTGGCTTTACTGGGACAGGTTGGAGCGCAAGCACGAGCCGTCAGGTTAACTCATGATTAATCTCGACCCGATTCCTAATTTAAGAAGCAGAAACAGGTTCTGAAGAGGGAACTGAACCTGGAGCTGTAACCATTAGTTTTATTATTTAGATTACAACATTATGAAGGTAATGGAGACGTTTCGGACTGAGCAGCTAATTTAAAACCCCAATAAACTTAATGTGTTGAGGAAAGGAAGTCATTATTCAGTAAAATGTCATATGTTTAAAACATTAAGACGCTCAGAAAGTGACTGGTTTCTACTTTAGATGAGCTCTTTAGCTCTTCAGCCAGACTGAAGCTGTTCACAAACATCCAGCTCGTTTATCTCCAGGGAGTTTTCACCAGAATAATTTGCCAGACAGCCGTGGGCCCCTCTATGTTTATTGGCTGGTTCTTTGTTGTGCAATAACAGAATATAGAGCCAAACAGAAGCAACTTGTGTTCTGCCTTTCTCTGCACATGTGGCAGTTTGGGATGATCCACATGATTCCTCCCAGCACTGAGACTTCATCTGCTGTGCAGATTATTAACACGTTTTTATCGCATTCCTTTGAGATCAGAAAAATATCTACACACACTTAGTGATTGCTGATGTAAGCATTCTGCAGCTTTTATTGTTAATGCATGAAAATCATTTTCCCTTTATTGCTGACTTTATACATTTATCGTTCTCCAAGCTTCATTTAAGACCAAATTCTCATTAATCTTTAACTATCGCTTTGGATTTGACACCTGCTGTCTGTTAAAAACATCTTAAAGATGTCATGTTTGTGTCGGTATTATCAGCTGCTGGTTACTGGTTTCATAACGTCACGATCCTTACTCAAAACATTTCAATCAAAGTTTATTACAAAATGCAGTTAAATAGAAAAGCTAGATTTATTCCCACAGCCGCTGAATATTACAGCATTTAAACAGTTTGATGCACACATGAGCAGAAATGCAGGACAAAATGCAAGTTAGCAGTGGTTAATTTTCAGTCATAATACATAAATATTTATTTAAATGAGTTTAATTAGCCTTTAGTAGATGCTGGCACTTCATGTTTTCACCACCGGAAACCTTTCCAGACAGTTTGGTGGCCAGCTTATCAGCAGTGTGCAGCGACAGGTCGTCATTTTAAACTCCATCCAGTCGGAGTGAAATCTACCTTCCTCTTTTTGTTGCTGGACAATAAAGAAGTTGCAATATATTATTGTTTTCCATTAATATAACGGTAATGGCATATTAACGCTCATTCTCAAATATCAATAAACTTTAAATTCTAATGAACATTTAACTCTGGAACTGAAGGACATTTTAAATATCCACAATAAATAAACAAAAGAAACGACAAATAAAATGAATAATTAAAGAGCACCAGACTTTTATCATCCAATTTTTGGCCGAAAGAAAACAATAAATCGCTCAAATTGATATTATTGAGATCATTTTAATTTATCAGGTGATTAATTTATTGATATGGTATATGTATTTGATTTCTCCTTCAGATTTTAGGTCATTTTAAAACAGAACTTTTTCTATCAGAAAAATAGAAAAAAAATATTGTTGGGGAATCCTTCTGTTAAATCATAAATGAATCAAAAGTTTCTTCCTGTGACTCATTTTCCCAGATTTTATTTCCAAAACATTTTATTATTGTTGACAAAATTGAGCATCTGTCATCGCAGAGCGGCTGGAGAAAGAAATGTGACCATAAAAATGAGCCGCTTGCAGTGATTCCTGACGCAAATGAGTGACTTATTAGTTTTCATAATATTTATCATATTTAAATATTGTTTTAAAAACCGTACTGCGTATCAGTGACCGTCTTGCAGTCAAACTTTTCAGGAATAATATTGTCTCTAAAGGCTGGTTTCCTTTGTAAATCCATACTGCGATTTGATTTGTGTGAAATTTCTGGAGGCATTGTTCTGATCTCATCTGATTGCCTGGATGAGAAAAATGTCTGAACTTGAAGATTTAGTTCATAAATGTCCTGCAAAAATGCATAGAAATAAGAAACTGAATATTGGCCTTTTTTGTGTCTCTTTATTTTTCTCTTGCAAAGACTTAGAGAAAGGTAGCAAACTCCTTCTCAATTATGTTATAAATAAATAGGCTGTAATAATTTAAATGTTTCTCATCTTGTTGAAAAAGCTTTAGATAATGTATCTGATGAGGTTTTATATCCTGTATTTATGAAACTGGGGGAAAATGTCCATTAATGTTGATTCAGTGAAATGGTTTGATTGGCTGTGGTTTCAGATCCTGCTCAATTAAATCCCATTCAGGAGATTCGACCTTTGGCTGCAGCTCAGCAGTCAGTTGATGCATTTTTCAGGGATTCTTAGATTGAATTTAATCCATCAACTAATTTAGTAATCAGTTAATCATTAACTGGAGCCCTTAAAAAGACAAACACACTCAGAGCAGCAATAAAAACCAAAACTGTACAAAAATATAAACATTTTGGATTTCTTTGTCTTTTCTATCCAGAACGACTCATATTACAATTTTATCTTCGCCTGCTTTAAATTCAGTAAATCTCTTATTTACATTCATAAGAGATTATTAATTTAATAAAAATCAGCAGATTATTAGACAGTATTTTTATAGCTGCAGATGCATCATTTGGTACAAATGAATGCTATGATCCAATAAAATGTAAAAATGTTTTTCTTATTTGTATCTTCTGATGGATTTCTAATATTGTGTAAAAACGGCTGAAGTGTTTAAATAAAAAAATCTGCAAAATGTGATGATTTTTTTATCCGAATAATCGATGACTAAACAGTCATTAGCCCTAAAATGTGGGTCAGTGAGGACTTTTGAGTTTCTGCATTAGTTGTTTGGAGTAACAGAAATGTTTAATTTTTAACAAGTAGGTGTGCACAGATTTATCAGGCAGCCGATTTATTGCCGCAGATTTCCTTAAATTCGGGCGATCGGCCGATACTGCCATGTGAGGCTGCTATCTTCTACCTCAGCAAAGGTCTAAAAATCAGCCGCTGTCCTCTGCTCTGCAGTGAGAGGTTTGACTGGCGGCCCAGTTCACCAGGTCAGCTCCAAACCAGTTAACAGATGTTGCCAACTCGGTGTCTTTATTGCTATATTTAGTAGGAATGCACTGATTGCAGTTTTCTGTTCTATCCCCATTTACTGATTTAAAAAAACAACTGACCAGCTAATTTTGATTTTGGCTGATATTATTATCAAAAGACGACGGCGGCTGATTTTAGACCTTTGCAGAAGTAGAAAATATCGGCCGATCTCCTAAAAGTTTGGAAATCGGCGCCGATTAGTTTGTGCATGACATATTTAACAACACTGCAGACGAAGAATTGGGATCAGCCAAGCTCTGAATTGTTGAAGATCAGTAACCTGCAGTCGGTGCGTTGCCAACGATCTTCATTTGTTTTTCTCCTGATCTGCAGGTCCGTCACAGAATCCCGTTGCTCTGCAGCAGCCGCCGGGGGTCGGCTACGGCGTGAATCACCAGCCGCCCTACAACCCCATGCAGGCCAAAGTGTTGGGCCCCCCCGGGTCCGCTCTGTACGCCTCTGGGCCGTACCAGCCGGTTCCGCCCGGCCCGCAGCTCGGCTCCTACCCTCCGGCGCCGGCCCAGCCTCTGCTGACCCGGCCGCAGATCGGCGTTCTCCCGTCCCACACCCCCCCTCAGTCCGCCAGCCCGGGCCCGGGGTCCCGGCCGGCTCAGGCCACGCCTCCGGCTCAGGCCACGCCTCCTCCTCCTGCCGTCACCTCCAGCAGCTACTACACCGGCCCTCCAGCCTGGCAGTACGCTGCTCCCCGGGGCCCCGCGCCCAATCATGTGAATCCAGCTGCTGCTGCGCCGCCCCACATGTCCCACAGCTCCGCCCCGCCGCCGGCCCCAGGAGCCACGCCCACCTCCATACACGGATACCCTCAGCCAGGTCGGAGCGGACTACCGCTAACTATCCTCCTTACATTTGCTCTGGGTTGGTGAAACAAAGTCCAGCTGACACTGATTAGCCTGAAGTGATGAATTATCTGCTCCAATTAGCAGTTAGCTTAAACTGCTAATTCAGGCTCCATTGCTGCGTAATCACGGCCAGTTTCTGCAAACAAAACGATGTTCTGTAAAATCTGCACTGAACAAGATTGTGCTGATTTGTTGGACACTTTTATATTAAGACCCAGAAGTGATGAAGATCCAGACAAACACAAACCAACTGCTGAAATGATGAAAAATACTCATCATGATTAATTGATTATTGAAATAATCAACTAGTTTAGTAATTAATTAATTAGATATAGACCAAGAAAGGCCATTTGCTGAATGAACTCGACACTTAGAGCTGTAATTAATTAAACTGTACGGCATAATGATAATGCAAGAACAGATTCTCAAAAATTAATCAACTTTAACTTCTAATGAACATTTAAAAGTGGAACTGGAAGACATTTTAAATATGCAAAATAAATAAACAAAACAATAAATTATGAAATAAAGTCATTCTAATTAAAAAACAAGATTAGTTGAGACTCAAACACCAAAGTGAAAACGTTCAAAGTGAAAACGTTCAAAGTGAAAACGCTCAAAGTGAAAACGTTCAAAGTGAAAACGCTCAAAGTGAAAACGTTCACCATCCAGTTTTAAATAGAGGGAAAAAAGCAATAAATCATGTAAATGTTAATTGAGTTTATCATGTGATTAATTGATTTATTGTGACAGGCTTATTAAAGCGAATAGTTTTATTTTCTCCTGTTTCACTGTGTATCATAATTATGTTTAGTTTTCAGCGCTGAAAACTAAAACTGTAATTAGTCTGATCTGATCTGAAGATGGGCGTATCTGCAGCCTGATACGTTGGAGCTGGACGTTGACCTCTGCTCCTTCACCGAGCATGTTGGCCGGCGGCCCTCCCAGCCACACACACACACACACACACACTCGATCGATCGATCTCTGGACAAAGTCCAGATCAAACTCTGATCTGATCAGAATTAAAATCACATATTTTAAAAAAATCATGTTTTATTTTCAGTTTCTGCTTCACATATTTGAAACAAAAGCCACAAACAGAGATGAGCAACTTGTGTTGCACATCACAGATTGTGTCATTTCAGTGCATAAAGTTTGAGAATGTTGTGATTATTATTTGCTGCAGCACATGAATCCGTCAGAAAGCTGATCCGTTATCTGAGCAGTTATTGGTTCTTATGTTAATAATCTGTCAGTATTTAGTTTATTTTACTTCCTCGTATCACAAACCGTCACTCTGAGCCAACATCAGATCATAAAGTTAGTAAAACAAGTTGATTTATGACATAATCTAATTGAAAATTGAAACTTCTTTTATACTCCAATAAGAATGAACAATAAATCTGATGAATTATGTATTTTGCTTAATCTTTAACATTTTTGACAAACCGTCATTTTGAAAAATGCTGCAGACGTTTAACACAAAGTGCAAAGTAGTTAGTGGTGTAAACATTATTTTTATTATTATTTTACAAAAGTCCTAACTGGAAGTTTTGCCTGTTTTTTCCTGTCTGATGGTTAATATATTTTATTTTATTTATCATTTTTGGGATATTTATTGAAAATGTCTTGCAGTTTCAGAGTTAAATTATTTTAGAAATTAAAGTTTATTAATCCTAGAGACACTGAACTTGAAATATTCTGCTATAATTGGTTTAAAGTAGATTCAAAACAACAATATTATTGTCTAAAACAATAAGTTTTCTAAATGTATGGTTACAGGTAACATATTAAAGTTATAAAATGTCTCACTTTGGTTTATAAACTTAACCCAAAAAAATTAGATATACCCAAATTTTGATTTAAATTTTTAAAAAATTGCTCATTGCTCCAAATAATGTAATTAAGCTGATATATTTTTAATGTATTGCTGTTGTAAATTTGAATTGACTGAGAAATAAGTTGCCTGTAAACTGATTAAAAAGGAAGCGGTGCTGATATAAATGTAAATCAGCTCTGTGTTGTTATTGGCAGTAAATGCAGCTCTAAATCTGCTTCATTCCAGGATCTTTTCATCTGGAAACTGAAACACGAGCCTTACTGTAGCGTCTCTAAAATATAGTATTTTTAACTCATGTTTTAATAAGCTAATTGTGCAGGAGATTTTTTTCCTGCCAAATAAACAAGATATTTTATTTAGAAAATGTAATAGTTTCTTTTCTCTATGGGAAAATGATCAGAAAAAGTTATTAATGTTTAATATTTCCAGGCACCGCCCCTCCACCAATGAACCCTCTGCCTCCCCACACATACCAGCCCAACAGACCCGCCTACGGCCCTCCGCCCACAGCGCCCCCTGCTGGGCCCCCAGGAACCACCGGCACACCTCCACCTCCCAAAGCTGATGGTGGGTTTAGCATCCGCTCAGTTTCAGTCCCGCTGTTGCTCCGAAAGATTCAACTTGTTAAAAATTCATTGGTTTTTATTGTAAGTTTTAGAACAGAGTAGAATATGAAGTGATCTGAAAAGTGTGGTGTGCATTTGTACTCGGGCCCAATTTAGCCAGTTGTCTAGTAACTAGTTACATTTACTTGAGTAAGTTTTTGGAACAAATTTACTTTTAGGAGTATTTTTACTACACTGTACTTTTTACATTTTCCTAAGTTTTATTTTGAAGTATTTCTGCTCTTACTTTAGTAAAATTTCAGGATTTTTCTGCCCACTGAATGAAAAACTAACATGTTTTCACCACAAATCTACCAGAAACCCAGCTGCAGTTTCTGTTAAAGTCAGACATAAATCCAGAACTGAAGAACTGAAGTGCTCTTCGTCCAGTCTGATGGAGTTTAAGGGTTTTAGCAAGAAAAGTTTTAGGATTTCAGTCTTTGGGAGGTCGCAGCTGTGGACTAGAAAGTTCCGATTTAATTAGGCCGAAAACAGCACACTTTAAAAATATCATTTTCTTTTTACAACACAAATATGTTGAGTCTGGAGTGATAAAGTTATAAAGTTTTGTTCACGTGTTTGTGACGAAACTTAAAATGTTTAAGGGGTGTGAATACTTTAATCTCAGGAAGCCGTGATGGTTGCGTGATGAGTTGTTTTAGGAGCAGAGTGAACCTGAGGCAGGAGCGTTCATGTGGTTGTTGTTTCATGAAGCAGGTCCACTTTGTCTCTGATTATAAATCGACAGCTGCTTCTGTCCTGACCTTGTCCGTCCCTCTTTTTGTTCCCCCTCCTCGTCCTTATCGAGGCCAGCTCAGGCCTGGGGGGCTGCCAGCAGCGCCCGGCCCCCCACTGAGCCCGACACCCAGGAAGGAGATGTTGAATGTCCAGGTGTGGCCGGGTCATGAGTGTTGCTGTGTTTGCTGTTCTGTGCTGTTTGGATCATCTTCCATCCTGTGTTCTGGTGGTCAAACTGCAGCCAGTTAACTTTGTTTTATTACCAGAATGTCTTTAAATGAACCTGTAGAAAGTTTCAGTCACCTTTAGTTTCCATAGTTGTGGTCTTTATTGTCACTTTGTTTTAGGGCTGCAACGGTTATTTTAGTCATCTGGATTTTAAAAATTGGCTCACTCTGCAGATTTGTTATGCAGTGTAAGAAATGGAAATATAACAATTAAATTTCTTTTTAAAATAGGAAAATAAACATTTCATTGCCTAAAATTAGGCCTTTCCCAGATGGTAAATTTATTGTTATAAATTATGATATTTTTGTTGAAAAATTGAAACATTTCAAGAAATATAATTGTAATTGGTATAATTATAATGCAAGAACAGATTCTCAAAGATGGATAAACTTTAAATTCTAATGAACATTTAACATTAAAACATTTTAAATATCCAAAATAAATAAACACAAATGACAAATAAACTTAAAAATGTTTAGTGGAGACCAAAACACCAGACTGAAAACTTTTAACATCCAGTTTTTGTTAGAAAAAGAAAAGTGATAATTCATGCAGATGAAAATTATTGAGCTTGTTTTAATTTGTCGTGTGATTAATTGATTGATTATTGTTTATTGTGACAGGGCTTTTAAAATACAATCACAGAATCTGAACCAGATGAAACTAAAAGCTGGTTGTTGTTTTTATCTTAAATGCAAAATATACATATTATTATACGGTTTTGGATTTATTATTACTTTGAATATGTTTTATTTTTTTAGTCTGCGAACTCCAGTGGATGACTAATTGATTAATAAATTAGTCGCTGATTGTTTCACTAATTGATTAATCGTTGCAGCCCTGCAGTTTGAGTCCATCTGCAGCTTTTATCGCCGAAACATTCAGGTGTCTAACGGATGAAATCCCCTCTACTGTTTTTATTCTAGGAGACGTGGCAGGAAACGGCCCACAGGCACCAAACAGCTACAATCACGTTGACAGCAGAATGAGTAAGGCTTCCTCCGACGCAAAACGCTTTCACATTTCACACCCGCCGAGTTGCAGCAGGAAAACGTTCTTCTATCCGATCTTCATCAACAGCCATTAAAATAAGGATAACTTGTTTTTACATCTTCTGTGAAACCAAACAGCTTTTCTAGAAAATAATTTCTAATTTTCTGAAATGACCAGATCTTTTTTCCCAGTAACTCGGGAACGGCTGTAGGCGCTGAGTATAGACAGATTAATGAGAGACAGGCGTTTCTTTTCACTGCTTCTCAGGATTAGACCTGTAAAAATAACAACTTTACCATAAATCGTTTCAGAGATTATTGCAATAAACAATAATGTAACTCTGCAAATAAAGCCTGGTGGCCCGCCAGGCCGATGAAACGCTAATGAACCCTTACCACTGGAACTGGAATACATTTTAAATATCCAAAATAAACAAAACAGAAACAAATAAACCATAAACAAAATTATTCTTAAAAAATGTTTAGTTGCAACCAAAACAACAGACTGAGGAGAAAAGTCATAAATCAAATGGAGATTAATTTATTTCTGCTGTTAGTTGATGATTTGTGATTCTCCTGGTTTAAATGTTTTTGTTGCGTTTACCTCAGCTGGTGCAGCTCAGCCCGGCCCGCCTGGTCGGCATTTGGGCCACTACCCGTCCCTGCCCCCCGGGTACCAGAACACCTCGGCGCCGCCCGCCTCCTCCCTTCACCCGGCGCTCCAAGCCGCCACGCAGCCGTACACTCAGGGGCCGCAGCCGTACCAACAGGTGAGGGAACGTCGCCTCTCAGCCTCACATTCAGTTCAGTTCATTTTCACGCAGGTCGGCTCTGAAAAGCTGAAAGTTCTGCTGTCAGCCAAGCCAATTTTATTGTTTCTGTGAAACTAAAAAATGCTCCGTAAATATGGGACAATTTGACAAATATCAATATATCAGTGACATCAGTATGACGAAATGTCTGAAATAGGAAGTCTAGTAGATATTGCTTCAGTTTGTCATTATTTGCTTTCAAGATATCAACTATTTAATTTGCTCTGGTTGAACCTACATTTATCTATGGAAGAGGATTAGGGCTATTTGGGAAGAAAATAATTCTGACTTTCATCTCAGAATTTTCTGTTTTTTTCTCTCAAAATTCAGATTTTTCTTTTAATAATTTTCTTCTCAGAATTTTGTGTTTTGATGTCGGATCAACTCTGTGTTTCTCGGTTCGGGTCCTCAGGCCTCCTGCCTGCATGTTTTAGCCGTTTCCCTTCTGCATTGAATCTGCAGGACTTGATGGTCATGCAGTCATTTGAATCAGCTGTTCTGGAATAGAGGCTCATCTAAAACATGCAGGGACTGGAAGCTCTGGATTAAAGTCTGAATTGTGAAGTTTTTTTTCAGTGACCTTGTTCCTCTTCTGTAGATTTCCTCTCTAAAATACACGTATAACCTTCAAATTAACAACAAGATATGATAATAGACTTCATGATGAGTCATAATTTATTTAAGATGATCAATAATTAATTGTAGATATTTTGAATTAAAATCTTCTTGGAATTGAATGGAAAATATGACTTCATTTATCATAGTCAGGATATAATCAGAGATATCGAATATGTATTTTGTCTTGTCAAAATATTATAATTTAATGAAGTAATATTTCTAGTCATAAAGTATTTTCTGATGTGTGGAATGTAAGTGTGTTGATGTTGATTTTTATGTTAAAACTGCTTGCCATACAGGAATGTTTCAGTTTTAGTTTCACCGTCTCCCAGCAGCCTGGCGGTCCCGGTCCGGCCCAGCTGAGCCCGTCGATGGCGGCCATGAGCCTCCAGTCCAGTACGCCGGAGGCTCTGAGAGTGGTCAACCTGCTGCAGGAGAGGAACCTGCTGCCGCCGGCGCCGGTCCCCGCCCCGACGCCCTGCCTCACGCAGGACCTGCAGAAGCTCAACTGCAGCCCAGAGTAAGGCGAGACGGGCCACATGCAGCACCTGCTGCGGTTGCACCTTTGGGTCTGATCACACCGTTTGTTCCTCCAGGGTTTTCCGTTGCACGCTGACCAGCATCCCTCAGACCCAGTCTCTGCTGAATAAAGCCAAGCTGCCGCTGGGCCTGCTGCTGCACCCCTTTAAAGACCTCTCGGTAACTCCCAGGTCATTTCTGATGGCTCAGCCTGGACTCGTTTCTGTGTCGTTTGGAGATGAAACTGGTTTCACTGCGTCGTGTGAATGCTTTTCTGGCCGTGATTGTTTGGCAGAACATTGTTGCAAACTTCAACTTGTTGGCATTTAAAGTGGGGAAAATATTTAGATTGTTATTCTAACCAGCCTGAATTTAGTCACTGCACTGCAAAAACATCCCTGAACAAAAATCACTTTTGATCAAGATACATGAGCTGGCTTTGGGTCACTAACTCCTTAATATTCATGAAAAAATGCACTTTGATTTTTTCCAATTACAAAACTACAGAAGCATTTTGAATTTAGTTTTACTTTATCAGGTACTTTAAAATAATTAAATTGTTTCTCTTATTTCTTTTCAGAAATTTTGTAAAATAAAAAAATTGTTGAAATGTGAAACAGTTTTTTTTAATTTTTTTTATAAGATTAAAAATATTTAAAGCTACAACTTTAAATATTCATTTAACTGGTGAGATAAAAACTTCTTATTGGACTTTTAATGACCAAATGTGAATATGGATTGAATAAACTGAAAACAAACTGATATTTTCACAACTTATGACAAAACTGAACACAAAACGACTCATTTGATTTCTTTTTCTTCCATTAATGCAGCAGCTTCCTGTGGTGACGTCCAGCACCATAGTGCGGTGTCGGTCCTGCAGAACCTACATCAACCCGTTTGTTTCCTTTCTGGACCAGAGGAGATGGAAATGCAACTTGTGCTATCGAGTAAATGATGGTGAGAAAACGCTTGGAAGCCATGACCCTGCATTTATCTATTTTATCTGAACATTATTGTCAAAATGTCCATTTTCATGTGAAACCTTTAATGGATTTCATGTTTTTGTGTTTTAGTCCCAGAAGAGTTTATGTATAACCCGGTCAGCAGATCATACGGCGAACCGCACAAACGACCAGAAGTCCAGAACGCCACTATTGAGTTCATCGCTCCTTCAGAATACATGGTGAGTTAAAATCCCTTTTATTACTGCATTAATGTCTGAGGAACAGTAATTCTAATAAGTCTGGTTTTACGGAGCGTTTTGCCTCCATGAGGCGACGGTGACTGCTTAACTCCAGATAAAATCGTTTGAAACAAACAAAACGAGCATAAAGAGAAAGAAACTAGAAAAGAAGAAAAAATAATAAAACATTGATAAAAACTCCACAAATACCATTTCAGTAATCGGATTTGAAAAACCTTACAGTAAAACCACAAAAAAGACAAATTTAATAAACTAGATACTAATGCCAATATAAAATAAATGTGAGATATTTTTATAAAATAAAACTCAATTCTGTGGTAGAAATAAAGAAAATCTACAATCCTTATAAATGCTAAAAATAAGATTAGAAATACTGAAAAGAGGAATAATGAATGAGATAAATTGAAGTAATAAACATTTTTAATGCAACAATTACAAATGGAAGTAAAATAATGAAAAGAAGATTCTAAAATCCTAATGACTAAGATCCAGAAAAAGAGACATAAAATATCAGAAATAAATAAAATCCTGAGTCGGAGACAAAATAATGGAACTGAATGCTGAAGTAAGGATAAAAATATAATTATCAAACTGTAGTCATTAACATTTAAAGTGGAAGAATAATCTAAAGCTAAAAATGAAGTGAAATGTGCATATATATATATATATATATATTATATATATATATATATATATATATATATATATATATATATATATATATGCACACACACTAATTAACTAACAAGTTACATTTTGGTGAGAAAAGGTTTTGTCTGTTGATGCCATTAAAAAAAGAAATTTATACAAAAATAGATGTAAACAAAAGTGTCTATTTTATTCAAGTTGTTAATTAATCACAACTAAAGTATATTTGTTGCTGTAATTGTAGTTTATTGTCAGTAACTCTCCCTGCTTGCCTCTGCAGCTGCGGCCGCCGCAGCCGGCCGTCTACCTGTTCGTCCTGGACGTGTCCCACAACGCCGTGGAGACGGGTTACCTCAGCGTCTTCTGCCAGTCGCTGCTGGACAACATCAGCGCGTACGTACCAATCAGAACCAGGACTTTACTCTCATTTATTGACATGGAACCGGACGTCGGCAGTTTCACGGTTCTAATAAAATGTTTAACATCTTCATATTTAAGACAATTTCTAGAAAGGTTTTGAAAACTGGAGTAAAGTTTTGTTTCTGCGTCTCAGGCTTCCTGGAGACTCGCGGACCAAGGTGGGCTTCATCACCTTCGACAGCACCATCCACTTCTACAACCTGCAGGAGGGGCTTTCCCAGCCGCAGATGCTCATCGTCTCTGACATCGAAGGTGAGCCGCGTCCGCAGCGCCACCGCCGAGCGTTTCTGCTTTTATTGAAATTATAACGTTTGTTCCACAGATATCTTTCTACCAACACCAGACAGCCTTCTAGTGAACCTTAACGAATGCAAAGAGGTAAGAGGCTTGCTTCATCCATCAGTCATGTTTTGACTAGGACTGGACAGAAAAACAAAACCTGGTTCATTTCTTGCTTTCTTTTTTAAGAAATGACAAACAATAGAAAATATTTACTTCCATCCAGAATATTAGATCATTTTTGTTTTATTACAAAAATAGTGGTAATAAAGATAGGTAAGTTATTTTAATTAAAAAAAATTTTTTTTTTTGTTGTCCTAAAATTGCAGCTTAAAAATGGAGACATTACTCTTAAAGTAAATTTATTTTATTCTCATATTAATGCAGCTGTATTCTTGTAATATTTTGACTTCATTCTTGTTAAAAAAAGAAAAATGTTTCCTGACTCTTACATTTGTTGACCTGAATTAAAATCCAAATAAACAGAAGCTGTAAAACAAGATGGCTGCCCGGGCGCGTTGACGTCACACTGAAAATGGAGACCCAAACAGTTTATTGGTGGAATCCAGATTTTCTAAAAATGAAATCTTCAGGAACCAATAAAATGTGAAAAGTTGCCCAGCCCTTGTTTTAAATGACCTGCTTTGTTTCATCCTGTAACTCTGACTGCATCAGGAGAAAACTTTACCATGTACCATGTTGGCTGTTTCTTCTCCAGCTTGTGCAGGATCTGCTGAAGAGTCTGCCAACGTTGTTCGAGAAGACGATGGAGACGCAGTCTGCTCTGGGCTCGGCCCTCCAGGCCGCCTTCAAGCTGCTGTCTCCCACCGGAGGGCGGATGTCCGTCTTTCAGACGCAGCTGCCCAACCTGGGCGTGGGGGCGCTGCAGTCCAGAGAGGACCCCAACCAGAGAGCGACTGCCAAGGTACAGACTGGGGGAGACTCTGTGATGGTGTAGGTCTGTAGATCCTAAAGTGAGAATGTGTTGATTCTATTAACCCTACGGTTCCCTGCATGTTTCTGTTTATATCTGGAAATATATCTGTGTTAGCTGCTACTAGCTAAGCTAACACAGCAGTGGTAGATTAGCTAACTGCTCTACTGTGACCTGTCAGTCGGTATCAAGGTTGCCTTTTTTGTATTTTTACTGAACTGAAACACAACAAATTCTGCAGCACATCTACATGTTAAGGTTGTCAAAGTCAAGCTAGCATAGCTGACCTTCTCTCTGCCTCACTATTTTTTCCTTAATTAAAACTTTTCCAGACCTTATCTAGTCGTTGTGTTGACAATCAATAGCAAAGCAATGCGCCCATTTTTATTTCATACATCAGGCCAACATTTAAGAGTTAACAGGTTATGTTGACAACTTGGCAGCTAAACCACTGCTAGTCATCGTTAGCGAGCAGCTTTTGCCCTCCGGCAGGAAGCTGGGGGCAGATACTGCGTGATGTCACGTTGCTCTATAATTACACAAATTGGAATTATAAAAATAAATTGCTTAATGGAAACACAACAGGTTTGTGTGCCAGGATGAGGTGGTTTTTCAGCCACATTGAATTTAGTGAGTTTTCTAAAACTGAGAAACTTAAATGAATAAATGACTTTACAAATTTTAGTGATCAGTTGGTAGTTTTATAAGAAAGCAAGTCAGTGAAATGGCTGATTGGCTGGTATTTCTGTTCTCGTTTTGCTGCCAGGATGTCCAGCATTTATCCCCAGCAACAGATTTCTACAAGAAGCTTGCCCTGGACTGCTCTGGCCAGCAGGTGGCAGTCGACCTGTTTCTGCTCAGCGCTCAGTACTGCGATCTGGCGTCGCTTGGTGAGGAAACAAAAAAAGTCTGGCCAAAAACCAACAACCAGCGGTTTTAAAATGCGTGCTTTGTGCTATGACAAGCATTCACTTTGCTTGAAGTTGCTGCGTTAGTCCTGAGTTTAATTTGAAACGTTTCCTGCTGCTGCCTCTGTTTCTCAGGATGCATATCCAGATACTCAGCAGGGAGCGTTTATTACTACCCCTCCTATCACCATCAGCACAACCCGGCTCAGGTGGAGCGCTTCCAGAGGGATCTGAAGAGATACTTAACGCGAAAAATCGGCTTTGAGGCCGTCATGAGGATACGATGCACCAAAGGCAAGAAAACCTCCCAGATTTTTATTTCATTCTAGATTTTTAAAATCCCTGATTTAGCTTAACGGCTGAAACAATTAACTAAATTAATGGTGATTATTAAAATCAACCACTTAATTAATCAATTTATTAACTAGACTGTCCGGACCCCCAAAAGGACAACTTACTCAGAATAATAATTAACTTAAAACTGTTTAAAAAGGGATACGTTTTGCATTTAAGATAAAAATCAAACTAAATATGTCCTGAAATTATTTGGACTTAGTTATTAATCCAAAAAATAATGAACAGATTAGTTGGCTGTAGTGTTTTAGCTGCAGATGCATCTTCTGCAACATGTGATCAAATTTTTATTCTTCAGAAAAGTAGTTGAATTATTTGCTAATTTGCATCTTTTAATGCATTTCTAATATTGTGTGAAAACAGGCTTGTATGGGAAAT